>JAHWFO010018956.1:94087-145657 GCA_023313115.1 Rhysida immarginata
ATGATCAATTATAAACAATCATTCACTCATGAATCAGAGGCTGAGGCCAGAAAATGTAACTGGAGAGAAAACTGTGACGTCATTTTAACACGGTCGAAAATGCAGCTGCAGTTAGTGCTCCTATGCCTAGCCAGTTAGTCCTAACCAGAAGAGAAAGCAACCTTGTCTCTGGTCCTAACCGAGAAGACGATTAGTTCAGTGAGAAATTCTCACTAACTCTTCTCATTGGTGAGGGTTTTAAACATCACCCAGAGAATTTTTCGTGTAACACGAGAGAATTCGAAGTCTTGATTGTGTCGAGAACTCGTCGGTTTCGACAACAGGCTATCTAGACGAGATGGCTTCGTGCAGTAAATTATGACATAATCACGAATGAAGATGTGAAGCAGCCATTGAGATTTAATACAAACTGATTAGATTTAATTTGTATTAGACCTCAATGGAAGCAGCAAACGACTGATAGTTGAAGTAGAAAACTGAAAAGATACAGGAAAGAAATGTAAGCAAATATTGAAGCATCTTTTTTTTTTAGCTATGTTTATGGCTGCATCTATTAACCAATCAGAAGCGCTTGCATAAAATACAGACCTAAAACTTTCGTGTAAGCGCTTCTGATTGGCTAATGGAACCAGCGATAGTGTAAAATCTGCTTCAATACATGTTTACCTACTGTATGTAAATGCACAAAAAAATTGATTGTTGCCTATAATTGTTCTGTAAATTTAGACCCTTTATAATAAATATGAATTAAATGTTTATGAAATCATACTAAATGTTTGTGAAAATGTACTAAATGTTTGTGAATATGTACGAAATGATTGTGATAAAGTACTAAATGTTCGTGAAAAAGTACGAAAGCAATGTGAAAAGGCTGTATTTTGATTATTTCGAAACTGACAGCTAAATTTATTCGATGACGGCAGCGCCATCTCTTGACGAGATATACAGGGTGGCCCAAAAAAACTCGCCACTGAAAATTTCTAAGTCCATTGGAAACGGTCCATAAAGGGGTGAGTGATTCTAGAAGGAAGAACAATACCATTAATTAAGGCAGGTGTTAACGTTAAATGGAAAGAGTCGATTTCTAGATGAAGGGTACCGAGAGTTCTGGCAAGAAGCGATTAGCCAATATTCAATAAAAGACACAATAATCTAAAAAGTGTACAATTTGTGTACTATTTAAAATTATGTTCACCTCGTCTAGAAACAGACTCGTTCCATTTAACATTAACGCCTTCCTTAATTAATGGTAGAGTTTTCCTTCTAGAATCGCTCACCTCTTTGTGGACCGTTTCCATTGGACTTAGAAATTTTCAGTGGTGAGTTTTCTTTGGCCCACCCTGTACAATAGATAGGGCTCGGATTTATATGCCCTAAAAAAAGCTAAAAATTGCACTAAAAATGTGCCAAAAATTTACTTTCACGCATTGCTTTCACTGTCATGCTTTTGAAAATGGATGATAAAAACGAAAACAAATTAAACCATAGCAAAAATTAAAATTTATTGACCTGAACTATCAATTTTTCCAAATGTTCTACAGAAAAGATCTCTACAACTGGGTCTAATAAATGGAACGACTCTTATAAGCAGAGTGTACATTCATCTGGTGCCTCTTGGCTCAATCAATGAAAGCATTTATTTTGTTTTTTTAAATAACATAATAGGTTGTAAAATTACCTTTAAATTTGCCTTAATATGCAAAAATATGGATAAAGCCTGAAATTTGCATTTATATGCACAATAAAGCTTAGGCTATGCGTTCCACAGTAAGTTCCAGCAGGGGTTAACAGTACATAAAACATCATATAAATGAGTTACGAGCTCGGGGAAAAAAATATGCATTATATGCAAAATCCGAACCCTAATAATAAATTAAAAGAAAATTCAGCATATTTACTAAGGATTGCTGTGCATTTTTTTTATTAGTTGGAGGTTTCAAATGTAAGTAACCAAACCAAACAGAGACTTTAGAATAGCTTCAGTTTATCTTTCAAGCGGATAGATACCATCTTGACATGCGCATTTTGTTTTATTTCATAGATAGCGGGACCAGACTATAGAACTCTGATAACTTGAACTCCTGGTTAAGTCTACCTAAACTCTTGATCCCATCCCCCTGAAACATTAATTAGTGGAAATTTCACCTGTTAACTCGAACATAAATTTTATTAAAGCTTAAGTCGAACCAATTTTTTTTTTAATTTTGGAATATAATCCCAAATTATAATCCCAATTTGGAATACTATTTTATTATATTGGTCATTTTTTTGAACCCGCATATAAGAACTCTGGATAAAACAACACTCTGCTTATAATAACTTCACAATCTGTTAATAACATTAGGAGTTGGATGTTTATTCCAATTTCCCCAAGTTTCATTTGTTAAAACAAAACCTGACGTAAAATCATCCTGTATTCATCAGTGGGAAAAGGTTTTACCGTACATATACATTTAATATATTTTATTGATGTTAAAACATTTAAAAATCTAAAACCATATTTATTCTACTATAATGCAAAAAATTTTGGCCTAAAAAAGCACCTAACTTTTTGGGATCCTATTATACAAGAGTATAATATTAGTGCTGCAAAGACTGGTGATTGATGGTGACTGGAGGGAGGTGGGTTCAAACGAACTTCAGGCTGATGAAGTTCAAACAAAACTAGCATACATTAATTATACAGTATATACAACGTACAGTTCATTATACATTAAATTCACTTTTTATTTGAATTTCCCATCGCCAAAAGCTAATACGAAAATAACTTCTCACAATGATGGCAACTTCAAAACTGCTTCAATCTGATGAACTTCCGTCCATGCCCGTTTATATTATTTAGTGTTGTATTAAAATTATATCCTGTTAAATAAAATCGTAAATGAAATTTGTTTAAATGTAGATCTGCCTCATTAATGTTTATTGATTTCAGTTAATAATACAAGACCATGAGACCAAAAGCCTTTACTAAATGAACACTTTAAAACATGTACTTGCATTTTGTCCTACTGAATTTTTTTCCTATCGCGTTTCATACTTATTTAAAAAAACATGAAATAAATAATAAAAGCATACATATTTAAAATTGTAAAAAATAAGGAGGTTTTTCTGTATTTTCTTGCATATTTTATTTCTCGCGACAAGTCAAAAATGGGAACCACATTATGCAAGAGGATAAAATTTTTACTGGTTATTTGGGCTCTGAAAGTAGAATCGCATTTTACAAGATGCGCATTATAATAGAATAAATACAGTACGTGGAGTGTTCTTTTATCCGGAGTTCTTATATGTGCATTCAACTGTAATTAGTAGCCTCGTTTTCATTCAAATGCTTCAGTTGAACCCTTGAAACTTTATCTAGTCCCCTGGTGGTTTGGGTTAACCTGTATTTCTTTTCAAATAATTTTTACTGTATATAATAGTTTTTATCTGCATGTGCATTCTTTATGAAGTAAAAATAAGATTCTAACATGAATTTTTACATGCTTTATTGTATTATTTTGTGGATTTTTCTTTAGGTTTCTGGAACCAACCTCAGATTTTTCCTGCCATAGGTAATTTTTTACAGTAACTCTCACTTAATTAAGTGTACATGAATGTGCAAACCATATATCAATGTTAATAACAGAGATGACGATATAACCATGTTCACATATCATTAGATTCAAATTCATGGTTTGTGTACAGAAGGTTGATTACGATCTTTGGTAATAATTTACTGCGTAAATGCTGCATGTCACGTGCACATGGGCATGACAGAAACCACGTGAAATGATGTTATTACATCCGCATTGTGGGGCTTCATTCGAAAGCAGTAAAAGTCATGAAAAATCTCCTAAATTGGATCCTGTCATTACTGCCCTTTCCAACATGTAAAACATGAAATTTCTCTCTTTTGAAGAAAGGCATATCAGCAATACCGAAGGGAAAAGAAAATCCTGGGAAGGATTAATTACAACTGGCCAGAAACAGCAAAATCCTCGAGTTCCCACAAGCCAAACACCACAGGTCATTTAAAAGGTCAAGCAACTTGTCCAGTGTGAAAATCCAGAAACCCAAAGAGGGATCGCAAACATTGTAGGAACTTCATAGATTACCGTAAATAAAGTAATAATCACAGACAGGAACTGTCAGAGTTTCTATGAGGGTTACCTCATAGCAGAACAATGGAAGTACGCTGACACTTTGGATGAAGCCTACCTCTATCTCAACGACTGCAAGAAACCCCATGCGATTTTCTACAGTCCGGAGAGAAATCCTATCAAAAGTGATCCAAGGAAAATTTTTCAAAAGGATTTATGGTGATTCAGGATATTTGTACAATGGTAAGCTCACAATCAGAAGAGTGGACAGGAAGGCTAACATGAACTCTCTTTACTATCAACAGAATATTCTCAGTTTAATTTTCCACAAGAAAATCCTCGCATTGTATGGAGAGGACAAAAGCAAAGTTTGGCTGCATCAAGACCATCTGCCTCTAGCCTCATATGTCTAATTCGACCATTCCATTTATGTTGGGTTTGGAAAATGAAATTAGAAATAACTTTATACCCTTTCATGATATCCCTGTCAAATCATTAGATGCTTCCCTGATGGATTTATGTGGATTTGGGTTATTTTCCTTGCTCGACACCATCCAACAACCATCGAGTCTCTGGAAAGCCTGCAAGCAGGAATGGAACAACATCTGTCTCGTCATTCTGCAAACATCTCTTCTACATTAGAAGATACGGTCTAGGGCAATAGTCCACAACCAGGGTCACCAAACAGAACATGATCGTTGGTGAAGAAAGGAGTTTTCCTCGTAAACTTTCTCCTTCAAATCGTTACGATAGATCATAATCAACCGTCTGTATTGCAATCAGATTATACTTTGATTCAAGGTTCCAAAAGCTACATACAGAATGTTACAAAAAGTACAGTGAGTATTATCTCTTCCAAGGATTTGTAAAATATTCATTTAAATATTCCTAAAGTCATTAACTTGCTCATAATTCCTACAGACCTCTGGAAGTGGATCAACATTTTCTTTCTCTGAGTCTGAATCTGAATCTACCTCCTTTGTAACTGGTTCAATCTACTGTCCTTTTATAATTGCTTCAATAATATATAGTTTTCATTCAAGATTGCAGCAATTACTAAATAGTATTGTTACTTGAGTGTGACATGAACCATTCGTGAATATTGCATTCAGGTCGGCTTCAGAAATTGTGTGAACAAAATTCGTCACGGATTCGATCAAACAAATCATAATTAAATCGGTGAAAAAAAGAAACTGCCATATCAGGAATCAGAAAACACAGTCTAACCAATCACCATGAAGTATAAGATGTTCGAATGAGTCATCTAAATGAAATCTATACCTAATATCAGAGTTTTAACTACCGTATATATGCAAATACTCCACGGATATTTTTTTCAAAATTTGGTTGCATTCATTATTGGAGTCAAGGTGGTACCCCTTTAATATAGGGTGTTATATCCAGGCTAATGAATACCACATGGCCTCAGTTATAAGTTATTAGCAGCAATTCGGAATGGCCTCTTGTAAACGACGAAAGAAAAGCTCTGTAGAATAATAAAAGCTTCATATAATAAAACAGAAGATGCAGAGAATATTGGCAATCACATTGCAGGAAGGAAATTTGATGCAGATGCTTCTACAACAGGATACAAAAATAATGACACGTTGCTGCAAAAGCAAACAATTTTTATTTGTTTTATAATCTTTATTTGTGTAGGATTCATCTTTTAAAAAAATATATACCCTACCCCCCAGAATTTCCCCTCCTATAATCAAGGTGCACGGATTATTCAATGGTACAGAGTGTTTGTGTATATGAGATAGGTTATAACAGTTAAAATTACGTTGCGTAACGTGGACCTTAGTCCAAACTAAATTTCTAAGTTATAACTGGAAATTTGCTACAACCAGATTCACAATAAATGAGTTTTAATGTGTCTGAAACTTCTGAGTGGTTATGTTATTCTACTGACAAGGTGGCATACACATTTCACTTAAGAATACTAGAAAAGAGCATATTTTGGTTTTATCAATCAGATACAAAGCAATCCCTGCAAGTTAAAACCCTGCCATAATTCTTCTCAATCATGTTGTCTAAGCACAATTATTTTCTTTCCTATTTTTCATCATTAATTTGAACAGCTGAAGTTGGCATATAATAAAACCCTCACTGAACATCTTAACAATTATTTGGTTTAATTTCATTTATTAATTTTATTATATGCAGCACACCGTAATAAATATTTCAGCAGCTGACAGTTTTCTTAAAATTGAAAGATTGGCTATTACGAGTTGTCTCCTATTTTTCTATAAAATACAAAATACTGATTTAATCATTCAAAATTTTATCGCCTTCAAAATAGGCTGCATCTAATGTGATACATTGATGCCAACTAACAATCTAGTCATCGAAACACTTTTTATAGGCACCTTCTTATATGGCCTTCAGTATTTTCTGCAAATTTTGTTTTATGGGCTCAAAACATCTTCCGGGAACTGGTAATTTGAATTCCGGAAACAGAAAACAAAAACATATGAAACACAGGGAAAATACGGTGATTTAGTCAATGAGATTTTCTTCAAAAATTCACATACAAGAATAGACGAGTGAGACAGTGCATTATCAACCATCTTCCACTGGCTACACTAAGTTCGATATGCGTATTTATTTCAAACATTGCGGAGCATTCTTGAGGTCAACTAGCAAACCAATAGCTATAAACAAACCGGTTGACAGATTATACCTAAACTCTACGTGACAATTAGATACATTGGTACCACCAAACAAACAAAAAAAATATATACCTTTTTTACATTACTTTTACGTGTGCTTTTTAAATGCCAACTTCCCGGTATTTAATTGACTGAATGTATGTTGAACTCTCTGAATTTTAAGTATGTGAAGAAATTTTAACAAATAAATAATTTATTCAAATAATCAATATATATTTTTTTTTTATTAGCTTCCTGAAATTTAACCTTCAAATGAAAATATTTGTTAAAAATAATATGTACTAGTTGTTTTTAAAAAAATAAAAACTGGAAATGAAAAACAGTGCTTAAAAGTGATTATGGATTTAACAATCATATCATTTTATTACATATATGGTAGTTGTTTATGGATTTATTTTTAATGTATTGCTGTATTGCCACGAATATAGAGACAACATTTTTAGACGGAAATAAGCAGGGTTCATTTTAGGCAGGTTTTACAGGGCACGCCACCCAGTTTGCCCTTTTGATAAAAAATTTCCACCCCGCTGCCCTTTGATCCTGATCACACACCCCGATACCCGGAAATGTGCCCACAAAGAAAAATCCAAAAATTTTGTAAAGGGTTAAGGATTTCAAAAAGAATAATGCATTTTTAATAGAAAAAAAATCTCTTTTTGAAAACATAATGCTCTTTTTTGAAAATTAAATGCCCTTTATGGGGGGCAAAGTGCCCCTTTTTGAAAACGTCGTGCCCTTTAAGCCCTAAGCATCCTGTCCTTTTTCGAGTCTAGAATGAACCCTGAATAAATTCTAAAAATTAATACTCTTCTTATAATTAAGACTAACATTAACAGAAAGCTTCCAAGACTGCATTCAAATGTTCAAATAGCGATTTGATAATCACACCAGGAGGAATGACTTCACAAATGCAAATCTTGGATATTATTGTAAATAAGCCATTCAAAAGACCATATCGGATAACAATGCACGGTCTAGTTTCCACGGACTTCTACAGGCAAACTAAAGAAGCCTGCCCTAAGTCTCCTAATCAAAAATGATCGGGAAGACAGTTCCCAAGGCAGCATTACATGAGGCTCCAACAATATAGATTACAGTGAAACGAGGCCTTTATTTATTCTAAAATTTTGTGTAGCATCACTGCTATGCAATCTTTAAATTGCAAAGCAATTGTGTCAACTGCACCATTTCTCAATGTAATAAGAAATAGATAAATGAAATAACACTATAGTTCGGGACAGGTTAACCTTGCAAGGAAGAATAAAGTATGGGCAGCGATAAGGATATTGTTCAGGCGTGGCTGAAATATAGTTTTTTTGTTTGTTTTTTTTAAAATAAAATTATATACTAAATATATCAGATTAAAATTTTTACTTACTATTATTTACTCTTCATATTTTAAAAAATTAACACACCACTTGCCAGGCCTTTTCAAACTTAAAGCATGCGTTGACACATTTTCAGAACTATTTCCCATCATGGCTGTCACATCGTCACTATTAAGCTTTTCTTAAATACTCCACGCATTGATACAAAGATCTCACACTGTTCTTGTTACTTCATTGCAAGATTAACCTGCCCCAAACTTTAATACAGTATAATCTGCCTAAGTCAAAATGTCGTTCAACTTATCTGGAATTTGACTTAAACCACACGTCCAAATTAAGGCAGGACTAAGGCTGATATGGTTATTGATAACTACAGTATTTAAATAAAACTGGAAACTAACCATTGTGTACATTTCCTTGAGTTTTGGGCCATGATTTTAGTATATAAGAATTTGAAGAGCAACCTATGCTCTATAAATAAACATTCTTAAATACAGTCTCATTTCTAAAACACTCAAATTTCTAAATTGTTACATTGGCTTCACTTTAATCTGATTTAGGTACTGTAATCTGATTCACATACTGTAATCCGATTGGCTTCACTCGCATTAATTCTTTTTTTCCTTCAAATTTTTTGTTTTTTCTTTCTAACGTTTCTTGGCTAATATCTATTAGACTTATTTGGAATTAATTAATTTAAACGGAATTTCGACTTAACTGACTTCGACTAAGCAAATTATACTGCATTTCAAATTTTGTTATTTTTTATTGAGATAAGTTGATTACTAATACTGCATAAGTTCTTATTTTGGTTTACTAGAGTGCTTGGCATATTTTAACACATTTGCAGGGCATATTTTTTTTTTTGTTTTTTTTTTTTTTTTGCAAAGAAGCAGTCCACTGTTTTCTTAGGGTAGTAATCCCCTAATTCAGGACCATCTAATATTACTCTAAAGAGATGCTCAAGTGAATTTTCACCCAAACAATTTTGCCATTCACTATTCACTTTTGATGCAGTTCATTGCAGAAACGTGCCTTTCAAATTTTGCATTAGAAACCGGTAAAGTAAGTAACAGTCTGAATACATGAGCTATATTTGGAAAGTTTTCTCACTAAGACTGAATAATATATTGCCACCATTCCCACGTTCCATAGGAGTGAAACACAACATCAAAATAAACCTGAATTACCAGAAGATGTAGCTGAAATACGTAACAGAATGTAGCCATAAATAGACCCGTTAAAAAAAATTCCCCTTTTCCTGAAATTTTTAATTAAAATCCCCACAATCTAAGACCACAAAGCACAGTGAATTTTTTTTAATCAACTATGCTGTCATCTACTATCAAATCTTGTTATTCAATAAAAGATTGTGTTACGTTTCTGTTAGGCAAAAGGCACAATTTCACAAATACATACAATAATTTAGGCCTAAATAAATTTAGCTGTGAAAAAATACGTGCTCTGTCTTGTGGTGCAAATTTGCTATACAAAAATTGAAATGTATCATATGGGGCCAGTTTGAATCACAAATTGTGATGCGATACTGCTTAATTCAAGCCCTGATGAAGATTACATTTTATGGAAAGACGAAGAAAGCAATGGTGATAAAGAAGTGAGTGATGATGAGGTAGGGTGATAAATAATAAATTCATTTTATTTTTAATTTTGTTAATGGTTTTTAATATTACAATAAATAAGTTTTGTACATGAATAATACTGATTTTTTTTATTTCTGATTATTGTTTATGGAGGGTTGTTTTATATTCAAGGCAATACTGTATTTAAAAGAATAAACATCATTTTTTAAAGTAGAAGTAACTAATCTAGGAGCTTCATAGAATAGTATATTTCATGCCTCGGGAAATAAGGAAACCACAAATCCACACACCAAGAGTTTAATGACCCAGATGCACACTTGTGCCTCCTTCATCAGTAAATACCAAAAGAAGAAAATTTATAAATGCATCAGAAGACTTAAAAAACATGAATCAGCAATGCCAATAGTTGACCGATTGCCTTAGCTAAATTTATTGGAAAGCAAATTCTTACCACGATTAATGTTCATAAAGTCAGCTGAATGGATTATTTTTCTTGATGTATTGTAGAGCTAAAAAAATGTTTTTTTTATATGAACCTCAGTATATCAATACAGACATAAAAAAAAAGCTATTTTTAAGCAAGGATCAACCTAATACATAAATTAGAAATTAACAAAACAAACTAAAATGTTTAAGAAAGCATTGTAAAACAAAACGAAACAAAAGTTTAAGTCTCAACAGTACATCAATTGTTGTTTGTCTCTTCACATGTTATAATAATAGATATGAAGATATTCTTCTACCACTTATAATGCTATAACCATTACAAAACAGTCTTGAAGATTTTCTAAACTTTCTTGGAATTCCTTTTATACCTGAAATGGCTTACTGTTCTTCATCACTTGAAATCTCATCATTCTTGACTTTTGGACTTCAACTATGTCTGCATCTATCCTCCACTGTTCCATGAGAACCTGCTCATCCATATTCATATAAATTACTAGCAATCACTTCTTCAAGCCATTTCAGATGATCTGCTTCCTCATCAGCATGGGCTGTCTCGAAATCTTTTCTTTTCGACGTCCAATGCACCACTGACAAATTTTCTATTTAAATTGCCTTTGTTCTTCAGATTGTGGATTAAATATACGATGGAATACCAATTTTTTATTTTTGTTACTTATATTTTTTTAGATTACCATTTTCAAGTAAAATTTTAGATTATGGTGATAACATTTCACATTTATAGATTCTTGAAAACTTAAATTGAGTGGCTACACAATAAGTGTCTAAATAGCAATCAGCTGTTGCTATTGTTAAGTTCTAGAAGAGGAAATGCTCAAAGGAAATTATACATGATCAATTGCTGCTGTTCTTATGTTTCTTTCTCTAAAAAAAACAGACAAAATTCGATATACGTGATTTTCATTAAAATTATTATTCGTAATAAGCGATCAAAACAACACAAGTGAATACTATAAAATTCAAGAGATATGTCAAAACTTCAACACATGTGAAATTTCTGAGCTTGATATAAGAGAGGTTGATTATATTTGATATATCAGTTTCCTTCTTGTTATTTACTCATTGATGAAGGGGGCTTAGCCCTCGAAATCTATATCTGGATCATTGAACTCTAGTTGTGTCGATTTGTTGTTTCCTGGTTTAATCTCTTTAGTGCTGTGTCCAGTTTTTGGCTTATTGTTCTATTATTTTTGTCATATCTAGATTATTGCTGAAATGGAAAATACTACCTTATGATCTTTCCTAATGTTATTGTAACTCATCATATTCAGGAAGGTCTGCTATGATCTTATTTATGGTTTAATTTCTATGGATATTTGACATTTACCAGTGAAAATAAATTATCTTGGATTACTATTAATTAAGGTGAAGATATATTAAATCTTTATTCCAAATTTAAGACAGCTTTACACCATTAAATTAAATTACTTAAACATAGTTGAAATTTAACATTTATTTTCAATCTTACTTATTTAAGAAATATTTAAGGATTAATATGGTGTTAAGTTTCTCGTTTGTTAAATTAAGACAGTTTTCCTAAATAAAGCTTAAAATTACAAGGGTTATCCAGAAAGTCAGTTCCAACAAGACATTAAAAAAAAGCAAGAAAACATTGGCAAAGCTTGCTTGGCATTTGATGAACGCATATTGCCCTATTTTTCTATGTAGTCTTTACCATTGTTGCAGCACTTATTAGGTGTTGCATTCCTTGTCACAGATAGGTGCTGCCTGTGAAGCAAACCACATACCAACGACCTGTCATACAGTTTGGTTGACCTGATCATAGTTGTAGAACTGCTGTCCACAGAGAAGGATTTCAAATGTTTGAACAGATGGAACTCGTCATTCATCAAAGATAGCCAGCCACTCCATTCGCCATCATACAGGCTCACTTCTTCATTAAAAAGCCACACCCATCTCTGCACCATTGAACTACTCATCACTTGTTTGCCTAAAGCTCACAAATTTGATGGTGTATTTCAGCCAGTTTAATGTTCTTCACATTCAGAAAACAAATCCCAGAACAAAATCCACGAAGACAACGAATGGTATAAAGCTTTGAAAAAGGCAACAAATTACATAATGTGCAGAATCATAACTCCAGTGCTACTGCAGCAGTATTTAAAATGGAACTTATGCTCCAACTAGCGAATCATGAGAACTGGGGTACCAAGGAAACAAGCTGGAGTAAAATTTAGCCTCGTACTGGGGTTGCTTATAAATGAATTACTGTTAAATTGGTAGCCCTTAAAAGCCCTTTTTTTTGCTATTTGTGTGAAATTTAAGTTGATGTGAAATTAATTTTCCTCAGAAGAATCAATAATAACTAACCTTAAGCAGGAAATATGAACGATAAATAAAAGACCCGTACAATGAGGCCAAAGGCAGGCGCTGGCTGGCTGATGAACTTGGCCATCATCACAACCATGTGATCTATTACAGGAGGAGCAATTCTCATGATTTGTCTGTTGGATTATACTTTCTGGAGAGCCCTTCAGAGTAAATGTGGTTTAAAGTTTAAAGAAATGTGATTATTTTAAATTAACACGCTCCCTACACTTCTCAAAATCTAAATAAGACCTTATACATCAAACTTGAGGATGTGAATAAGGAGCACTCTTCGTTTGCTTAAATACAGCAGTTGAGCACAGTAATTCTGCTAAAAATTCATGTATATACCAGTAAATTTTCCTGCGCAACCTATTTTTAAAGTGAAAATCTTCTAAGCATCGAATGAACAAGCAAATAATCAAATAAACATAACGTAGTGAACAAAACTTTTCTCAGTAAATAAAATTTTATTTTTATATTCCTTTGAAAGAAGCAATGGATTTTAGTACAGTAGAACCCACTTAATACGATTCTGTAGGGACGTACGAAAATAACGTATAAGCAGGAAAACATCTTGGGCGGTAAGATCTAAAATATGCAAAATATATGTTACTCTTTCATATTTTTATTATTCTATGCCATAGAATCATTGTCACACAACTAAAAATTGTAATTATACTTTGAACAAGTATTTTGTCATTATAAATGTAAATATATAATATCCCATTTGAAATAAGCATCTAGTGAGAGCACTTTACTTTTAATTTTTAACATTTTTTACAAGCAATGATGGATCTAATCAATTAAAATGCAGATCTGAAGATAACACATTAAATTTGGGAACATGGAGACACGCAGGATTGGATAAGCATGTGCTCTGCCTGCGTCACTGACAGTCGCCATGGCGTAAACACATACACGCAGTGGCATGAAGGAGCCTAATATGAGGGAAAACGATCATATTAAACGAGATAAACAGTCTGTAAAAAGTATCTAAAGTTAAGGGACCAACGAAAAGCGTGTATCATGCAGAAAATTGTCTTATCCGTGATTGTATTAAGCAGGTACTACTGTATTAGCATTTCTATTCTACACAGATCCCGTAACTGCTGCTGGGGTCAATGTCATTCCACCGAAGTCGACAATAATGAGGGCCAGCTCGAGTTCCTGCGGGACCAGATGTAAATGGGATTTACTGGGGAAGGAAATGAACATTACAGTCAGACCTCTGACATTAGCGAGATTAGGTTCCAGATCCCATCATGAATGAGGAGAATTCGCAGATGTTTGGTAGAGTCACAAAAAATGCTAATATATTCCTATTTCTACAGTTTAAACCCTAAATAGGACCCCAGTCATGCTCCCAATTACTTTTAATTTCATTTAAAAGTTAGCTTAATACATTACCCTTAAAAAAACAACAAATGGTTACAAATCCAAATAAGTAAATTGCCGGAAACTGTGGAAACCAGTAAAATGTATAAAATTAAAAAAAAAAAAAAAACCGCTATTTCCACAACATTATTTAATGTCTGTATGCATGTTTCAACAACTATGTTGTCTTCTTCAGCGAAAAACTAGATAAAGAATGCTAGTCGTCTTCTTTGTCTAGTTTTTCCCTGAGGAAGACGAAGTTATCGTCAAAATATACATATGGACATTAAATAAAGTTGTGGAAATAGTGGTTTCTTTATTTATTTTATGGTGTCAACAAATGGTTGATGTAAAACCTGAGATGCGTTCAGTATGTACGTAAACATTAGCACTTTTCAAGAAACATAATTTTTGTGTGTTGAATATAGGTTAAAATGTATTTACTATTAGAAAACATTTTTGAGGATTTCATGGATGCAAATAAGTTCAGTTACAATGAAATATTAGCGGATCTGTGAATTCACGAATCACGAAGCGCAAACGTCTGAGGTCTGACTGTAAACCACGATGAACGGCAGCACTTTCGTGCAAGAGCTTGCCCGCCCGCCTGCCCGCCATCTCGGCCGGCCCCTGCTAATAAATACGAACAAAAACTAACCTTATTATTAAATTCGCACAAATCTTGATATGATTTCGTTATCTCCGTGCTTTCACCATTCGACCAGAGGACCTTAAACACAATTATCAAAATCGGTTAAAATTCTCTTAACGACATTTTCAAAAAGTAAAAAATCTTTGGAAAGATGGTAACACCTGTATCCGTAGGTCTGACCGTTTTTCAGTTTTCTTCCTAGATAATTTTTTCAGTTCTAGACTTTTAACTGAGGCTGGAAAGAAAGGGAAGAGAAGATTTATTTATGGTTTATTTTCGGCATACATGTATTTTAGTATACCAAGGGTCATACTAATTCAGGATTCGTTAATACGAGGATTATTCGTTAAGTAAGGTAAGTGCAATAAAATCAAAACTACTATATATATTTTCAATTTTTTTTTTTTTTTTTTTTTTTATTATTACCAGACTCTATGTACCTTTAACTATTTTTCCACATAGTTTCCAAGTTTATTTAAGCACTTGTCATAGCGTTAAATGTACTTTCCCCACGATCACTTCACAGAAGCTGTCGCCGGTGAAGAAAATCACGCAGTTTTCACTTGTTCATCATCGCTGAAAACAAAGGCTGCTGATGAACAGGTGGTAGCCACTGGACGCGAAGTCTGGACTGTAAAGCGAGTGGTCAAGTTGTTCCCAGCTAATCAAATCTTTGTTTGGGAATAACTTGACCATCCACCTTACAGTCCGGACCGCGTGTCCAGTGGCTACCACCTGCTCCAGGATCTAAAGAAGATCATCGGCAGCCTGCATTTCAGCGACGATGAATAAGTGAAAACTGCGTGACTTTCTTTACCACGGCAACTTCATGAAGTGATCATGCAGAGGTACATTGACTACTATGACAAGTGCTTAAATAAACTTGAAATTTGTGGAAAAATAGTTAAAGGGACATAGAATCTGGTAAAGAAAAAAATTTGAAATATATTTTGTAGTTTGTTTTTATTGCAAAACGGACCTTACTTTACAAATAACCCTCATACTTACGGAAAATAACATAAACTTAACGAAATGTTAATGCAATGGCAGCTTAAAATTTCTTATGCAAATTCAGAGTTATCCGTCAGTAAAATTCATCAGTTATTTTCATTCGCTGTATTCTTATCCAATCAATGTACACCTATGCTGTTTATTTTGCTTCTACCTTCGTTATACTGTATTAGCTTTGTTATGCCATTCATTGTATTTTATCCAACTGTGTTGCTCCATCGTACCATATTGTCTGTATATAAGGGCGAGAAGCCTCTATGTAGTTTATATACTTGATAAAGCTGGGAATAAATGGCGAAACTAGTCGGAAACTCTGTTCTCCCTTTATTGTAAAGTCTCTACCAATTTCGTCAGTAAAAGGTTGGTTATCCATACCACTACGCTAAAAGCTGACATCTTAAGCACGCTACACGGTAGGATTTGGGCTTAAGATGTCGAATTTCAGCATAGCGGTACGGATAACCAGCTTCTTAGCGACGGATAACTTGGAATTTGCATAAGAAATTATACTGAAAGTATAAATTGCCAATGCGTTAACATTCCGTTAATTTTTATGTTTATTTTCCCTAAGTATTAACGAATCCTGAATGTACTTTTAGTACGAACCTTGGTATACTAAAATACACATACAGGGTGTTTCACAACTACTTGGTCAAACTTTTAGTGGAAGTAGTATGGATGATTCTAACAAGGGGACCACACTGACATGTAATCACGAATTTGGTTGGAATTTTAGGAGGCCAATCTACAACATTAATATACCTTCTGTGTAAAAGGAATTGACTCAATGGCCTTTCGTTTCGGAGAAAAAAATAAAATATTTTACGTTTATATTGTAGTGCCAGATAAGCCAAGTGGGAAGAAATGTATACAACTTAACAGTGGTGGCGCAGCGGTTAACATCAGGGTCCGTGGATTTACTGGTCTGGGTTCGATTCCTGTAGTATTGAAATTTTTTTCACCCCCCCCGCACATTTTTTGTTTTTCGCCATTATTATTTGTTTGCACTTTGCATAATAATATTCACATACATAAACAACGTCGCAGGTCAAAAAAAAAAAAAAAAAAAAAGCAAAATGCGTTGTACAATATTTACACGGACAGTCATTGCCGTGACTTGTGAAATGAAAAAGAAACGATAAAGATCTATTCACACTATCGACGGTCTATATGCAATCGTCACTGCCACATCACAGATCACCAATGACATCCGTGAAAATATTACCGGTACATAAAATTTTTCAATACTGACAATACTGAATAAATTTTGCTTATGTATGTGAAAAGTGCAAACAAATTTTGCTTATGAATGTTATTATGCAAAGTGCAAACAAATAATGATGAAAAACACAAAAAAATGGAAAAATAATTCAATACTAAATGAATCGAACCCAGACCAATAAATCCACAGAACCTGGCGTTAACCACTGCACCAAGGCTGTTAAGTTATATACCCTTCTTCCCATTTGGGTTATCTGGCAGTACAATAATAAACGTAAAATATTGTATTTTTTTTCTCCGAAACGAAAGGCCATTGATTCAAATCCTTTTACACAGAAGGTATATTAATGTTGTAGATTGGCCTCTTAAAATTTCAACCAAATATGTGGTTACATGTCCATGCAGTCCCCTTGTAAGCCCGCATGTAAATATGAACATGGTTCCGAATTTGAATGCTGAGATATGAACAGAAATAAAAGTGCTGCCACAAAGATCAACATATTAATAACATCTAGGCTCTATAACATCTAGTATGATGAAATTTGGGGAAATAATAGGGTACATAAAACTGCGTATACCGTTAAAATTTGATCGAATTCCAATTTCACTCGCATGTGAGCACTGTTATGATTTTGAATGCGTAACTCAAAAACTACTCGTTGGAATACAAAGAAATTTTAACGGTGTACACTGTTTCATGCTACCTATTATTCCTCCAAAATTCATTATCCTGGGCGTTACAGAACCTGGGCAATTGATGATCTTGATGACGGCATTTTTATTTCTGTTCATATCTCAGTTAGTGTTCAAATTCGGACCCATGTTTATTTGAACGTGGCGTCGAATCATCCATGCTACCTCCCCTATAAGTTTGACCATATAGTTGTGAAACACCCTGTATACCTTATTTTTTCATATACAGTGAAACCTCGATTTATCGTTTTCCTGAGGATCGAAACGAGCAAACAATAAATACAGGAAAACGATCAATGCAAATGCTCATGTAAACTGATGAAAAATGTCTAACATGTCTAAATAGAATCCACTGGAATGTCTGATGCTCGGGCCTGCTGATATCAGTCAAAAGAGAACATTTTCTAGCTCGCTGTAAGTTGATTCACACGAATCACACTTGTCAGCCTGATCTCTGATCTCTCTTCGCTATGATGGAATTCAAGGTTGATGGTGGCAGGCCTAGTCGCTCAGCTGCATCAGTTATCTTTTCTAATGGTTTTTTTCCCTACCTCTTCAGTGTTCTCCCCAGAAAATTTTATCAGGTGGGCGGTAAGCTAAAATAACTGGGCGGACAAAAATTAAAAACAAAAACAAATAAATATGATGCAGTGTTGTGCAGTTTTTCGTGTATTCTTCAGCCGGGCAGACGCCAAAATCAGCCAGGCGGTGCGCCCGTTAAAAAGGGCCTGGGGAGAACCTTGCTCTTCAATGATCTTAATTCGTTCGGCTAATGTCCGTACACGTTTCACCGTTCTCCAGTTACTGTAAATCGTATCAAAACAGATAGTGTACAGTAGTTTCTGTCTTGCTGTCAAAACAATGTGTATTTTTGTCTTGGCATCAAAACCGAAACTGTAAAACTGATAACGCTTAGGGAACAAGTCTCCCATGCTTGAGAAGAAAAACAACACGCAAGTTTCCTATGTTTCTAACAAGAACACGATTCACGATTCCCACGTTTCTGAGAATCAAGTGTGTTGCGTTTTTCCCTTCCTTAAAAAAAAAAAAAGAAAGAAAATCATAAACTCGGGTTTCATGATTCTTGGGACTGAAAATTGGGTATGATCAATGCGGGAAAACAGTAGTAAACCGAGAGACGATTAATGCGGGAATAATTCGAATGGTTTCAGTAAGCGTTTTTCAGGGACCATACAAATGGGTCGATGGATCCTAAAAAAACGATACATAGAGGTTTCACTGAATTTATATATACAATAATTTTTATCATCATAAGTCTATGGAAATAAACAACCTTGATGCTTTTTATTTTTATTAGGCTGTGTGGTGCTATTAAAATTATTAATACGAGTACATCCTCCTGTTGTCAACTTAGTAGAGTCAATTGGCTCATCCTTCCTCTTTGTATCTTGTTTGTATTCCTAAAATTTTTATAAAGGATAAAAAAGAAAATAATTTTTTTAAAAAATGACTAACTGATGATGATAATGCATTTTTAAGTTATAATTTTTATTTCGTTATTACTATTTATGTTAACCTCTAGCGAATTTGTTTTTTGTTCATTTTTTTTTTTTAATATTAATAGAGGATTAACTTGAAAATCTATTTGAATAGGAATTGTATGTGTGTGAGTGTTTTTTTTTTTTATAGCAAAATTAGCATATTTATTAGGATCTGCTTCTAAAACTCTCGTTTTCTGTTAAATGTCAGTAGTCGCGTATGGTTTGATCGATGCAGTTTTCGTTTTTCTTAGTAACTCTGAAAGGGGTTATTTCTAGTTTAGCTATCGTACAACATGCGAATCGTTTCAAATCGAGCAGGTGTTAAAAGAAGAAGAGGAGTAGATTATGGGGGGAAATAAGCAAAATGTTTATTGGGGCTGTATATTATTTATTCCCGTCGACTCCGCCATGTTGAATGAAAACGAAACATCAACCAATAAAAAACCAACTTCTCTGACTTTCTGTTACTCCATTAAAAATAGTTCATATTCTTGTCATATAGGTTTTGGTGCTTGTGGCCCGGTCCCGGAGCCGATTGAGCACACGCACACACCTTGGGCCGAATGTCGGCAAGCGAGGGTTGGAAAGGCGGCGCAATTCGGGCGCGTTTTGCTCCTCGCGAGCGAATTTTTCCCATTCAATTTCGCCCTAATGTGATCTAACTAAGCAGGGCGGTAGCCATATTGAATTCTGGAACATGGGCCGAGTTAGGCCTAGACTCCATGCTCTCTTCCCTGTATGGCTCCTATCGACTTGTAAACTTACCTCGGATGATGTTTGTTTGAAGCAATTCTCCATCACCAAGAGTTGCTGGCTAATCGTCGTTTTTTGCTCGAACGTGAACGCGGGATGATGTCGAGCCATGGTGAACAATAAAAAAATCTCATCGATGATCTTTTCGTCGTAAAGCGACGTCGAGATGTTTGCAAGTTTTTCAGCATCGGTTAGCGTTTTAAAAATAACATTTGAACACAGATGATTTGATGAGTCGAGCAGGGCGAGATAAATAACCAATTTACTCCGAACCGCTTCGTCGTTTAAATCCGTGAGACTCGTCAATTCGGAGACGTTATTAGCTTTGTGTCCAGCATCCCTGAGACAGTGGAAATCTTTTTTGCCGAGGTCTTCGACACACGTTCCGAAAAACCTTAGCTCAAACGGTGAGCACATATTCAGTAATCCACACATGACTTCAATCCTGTGATATACGTTTAAATTCTTATACCACGAATACACCTCTTGTTTACAAACCATGGCGCGTTGCTTTTTACCTCGGAACACACCTAACTAATCCAGCAAGGTTGGATTAATTTTCACAACTTTGTTCCACAGCGAAACGCCATCAAGAGCCTAGTCTAATGTGGGTTGGGCTTTCGGGCCAAGCTTTTCTGATGGCGATTCTCTCGCCAGGCGGCGCCTCTTGAATTTTAATCACTCGCTACTCACTCTGCCCGTCGTCGTTCGGAAGACAACCGTGTAGGAGCATTCAAACAAATCCGTTTTTTTTTTTTTTTTTAATCTTATAAAACGGTAATTTATAAAAAAAAATCATCATGACTCCATAGAACGACTTTTAAAAAGAAAATAAACATTAAAAAAAAAAATAAACCCAAACGACGAGTTCTCATATTTATAATCCATTTTGCTTTAATTTTTTTTTAACGTTAAACAATCGGTAACTCTTTTGCATCGATGCGATTGGCGATTGTTATGTAAGGAAGTAGGTGACCATACGAGTTTTACTTGTTTATTGAGCAGGACTTAAATAGGAATGGGAAAGCAGTAGCAACTACTACAGCAGCCCGTCTCTGTCCGCTACTCTTATTTGTTTCTTTCACACGTATTCAAGATTTGAGTATTATAGAGCGCTGCTTGGACGGAACGGCAGCTGATTTCACTTTCGCATTTTCTCATGTTATGTCATCTACAATGGTCAAATGCATTCTTCATTGTTTAAACGACCCCGAAAAGGACCTACAATTAAATGACAAGGAAACAATAATCGTCGGAAGAAATGCTTACTCAAAAATTAAAGATAGACGTTGTTCGAAAAAACAGGGTAACTATCGAAATATTTAACTGGTTGTCTTCTCGAAAAAAAAAAAAGCCCTCAAAATATCGCAATATCGCCCCTCCCTCTCAATTAAATAGCCGTCGTTTTATGGATTTATTTGATAACCTGTCGATACGATCAATTTAGGTTTTCAAGTGAGCCACATTATTTTATCAACAAAGAGGCACCGAATGAAAAAGATTTGAAAAATAAAAGGATAGACGTCTTTTTTTTAATACATAGCGTAGTTGTTTTTAAATTTACTTCATGGTTATTACATAACGATTGCTTCATATTTTTTTCTGGGGAGTTTGTTTGTTTTTTTCTCCTCCCTGTTTCCCACTAGGATGACTCTCCTCTCTCCCCTCATCTGTTAGGAAGCAAACAATCTGTATTTCTCAAACATGAGAAAATTTGCATAAATATAGCACAACTAAAACTATACTTTGTTGAATATTTACTTTACATCATCTTCAGATAAGGTGTGTCCCAAAAGTATAAGACCACCCATATTTTCCTTTCTTTAGTTAAAACGAAATAGATCATTGTTAGAGTTTTAAATTCATACTTAACCTCTTCACGACCAGCATAAATTTTGAAGGAACCTCCCAGGACCAGATTTTATGTACTGTCATGAACGTGCATTCGTCATGTACAATTTTGTAAGAAAATTGATGTAAATTTTTCTTGTACAATTTCATATACAATTTAATGTACGATTTTCATGTACAAATTCATGTATAATTTTGATAAGAAAATTGATGTTTCCTCTGTTGGAAATTACAGATCTCTTATCATATTATATCGTCACCTTACTTCTAAAACCTTGTAAGTCTTATTTAACAAATTTTTCAGAAGAGCATAAAAACTTCATTGATGTATTTAACTATGTATTATAGTGAAGGTTGACATTCAAAGTTACAGATTTAAATTACAGATTACATCGAAGAAAGCTTCTATAATGAACAAAAAGAAAGTACAACCTCATTTTCAGAAAAATTCGGACTTAAGAGGTTTTAGAAGTAAGGTGACGATATACAGTGGGCTCCGAGCCAAAGTGATAACATTAACCGACTGATAACAATAGCTGAAATTGAAGAAAGATGCAGCAGAATCAAAAAATCCAAAATTACAGTGTTTATTATTGCTATTTCATTTGTTTTTTGTGATTGTGTTGTACAGTAGATATAAAGTACTTTAATTATAATGTAAGTACATGTACTTTAATTAAGAATCATTTAATTTTGGTTTAGAAAATCATCTATTTTCATTTCTTGAGTATAATTTTGGCAGAGAAGGTCATTACTGGATTTTTCATATTCATATTGCTTTGTAAAGTCATCTGATATATGTCTTACACCCACCTGTAAAATTCGTAGATCTTCTCTCATTTGAGCATTTGTTGGTGGTGTTTCAGTCTCCAGTTTTTCTTCATCACTTTTATGTTCTGTTTGGTCCTTTGTGTTTCAAACAATTTGACAAATATTAGATTCTGTCAATTCTAAAGCGAATTGTGGGGTGCTGTCACGTGGTCAGCACATGCGAACGGTAAAATAAAAACCAAACCCTTTTTTTCACACAAGAATGTTTTTAACCAGGAAATGAATAAGGGTGAAGTACATGGGAAAAACTCAGACTTGCTTTCAAAATGATAACATTAAACGGAGTAGTGATCACATTAAACGATGATTTTAACATGATCGCATATTAAGGCGATTGGGAATTCTTGATTCGATAACATTAAACGAATGATAACATAAACCGTGATCACATTAAACGGCACCCACTGTATTTATGGAAAAGTGAGCATGCAATTTGGAACAGAAGGAATAATAAATTCATTGCACACATTCATTCAAAACCAATCATTTTAATCATTTGTTCATAAGGTTACACTTTCAAATAAACAAATCTATTTCCGACATTCATGAAATTTTTGGAAGTGTTCAATCCCACATAAACCAGGCATACCTGCACAGCCCATGCACACTGTTCTTGTGTCCTTTCTTTTTTATTCTCAATCGTCCAAATCAGATATTTCTGTTTCAAAATCAGTATTTATTTCAAAATCAGGATCTTCGGCATCAGTACTTGCATCGACATAATCATAATCGTCCATTTTTTACAAAAAAAGGAGCAAAAACAATGTAATAACAGTGCAAATATGATGTACAACAGTGTTGAAATAAGCAATCAAAAATAAACACAATGGTTCCTCTATTAACAGGAAATTAGACCCATAAAAGAATAAACTGTTCCAAATGATTTTATTGTTTCATTCCTTAAAAACCACGTTTTCATTTGGTTAATAGAATTAATAACTGAAAATGACGAACGCATGTTCGTCATGGTATTGAACAGAGGGTCTAGCTTGATGAATGCATGGTTGTCACTGGTCGTGAAGAGGTTAATTTTTGTATTATTTCACAAAAAAAATTCAGGCAAAAAACGAACAACGAACAATTCACAACAACTGATTTCAACCTCTCGCATAAGTATAAGACCATTGCATTCAATGACCAAAAAATCCCCCTTTTTTTCAAAAATTTTGAAGATTTTGTTAGGAAGTTTGGTAATCAGCTTTTGAAGAAAGCTTGGATCAATTTTATCCCATGCAGGATGATAGCATTCTTCAACTCCTCTGAATTATTGTGTTGTTTAGCACCTGCATAAACAAATCTGGCTAGCACTCCCCAGACATTTTCCATGGGATTAATATCTGGGAATAAGACAGGCCAATCCATCACTTGGATTCCATTATCCAGGAACCTTTCATACGTGGTCTTTGCACGATGAACTGGAGTATTGTCCTGTTGAAAAATCCATCTGCTTCCTTCAATATTCTCTCCAAATGGTAGAAGATTACAATCAAGAAGGTCTTGGTAGTCTTTGGCCTTCATTCAGCCATTGACTACAGCCAGATTTGTTTTACCATTAAATCCAAAGCCAGCTCACACCATAAGTTATCCTCCTTCCTGTTGACATTTTGAATATATTTCATCAGACCTCCTAATGTTATGCCAGTATATTGCCACCTATCTGGGCCATCTAAATTAAATTTCTTCTCATCAGAGAAGACAACCCTCTTCCAATCTTCTTTCCATGATATCATTTCATGGGCAAAAGACCCTTTTCTGCGTATGGTGCAATTTGAGAGCAGGTTGAACTTTTCTGTTTTTGTAAACAAGGGAAGATGAATCTTTCCCAATCCGTTGTACTGTTGATTTTGAAACTGGCACTTCCGTACAATTTTCCACTTGACGTAACGAGAGAGTGTAATCTCTGATTTTTTTTAATAATTGCTCTTTTATCTCGGTTAGTGGTTTTCTGAGGTCTTCCAGGTCTCTTTTTCTGTCCATACTGACAAGGGAATCCCTCTAACATGTTTGTCACAGATTTTCACTGAATTGAAATATGTTACTCATCTGAAGCTACTATAGATGCTTGCAAAATAAGAGAGTGCGAAATTGTGTTTCTTTCAAAATAAACCGCAAAAACGAAAAAATTTTAGCATACATAGCCATACAAGGACTCCATTATTAAAGCGGTTAGGCTATTGTGGGGTTCCCTTGTGAGTACCAGCTTTCAAATAACTCTGTATAATCTGATGTGATCGACTTATAGCTCTTTCTATAGCCCTTGCGCTGAGTCCTGATGCACTGAGAGCAGTTATTTGCCCCTTTCATACTGTCAAGGTGGTATTGCGAGGCATTGTTATTCAACTGTTTACTTAAATCCACAGAAATTTTTTATGGGTGCAGCCATATAGAGTAATCACCAGTGTCATCTATTGATGGATTAATTACATGCCTGATAATTATTATGCTTGATAGATGACATTAAAATTACAGTGGTCTTATACTTAGGGACAGGTTGAAATCGGTTGTTGTGAATAATATTTTTATTGTTCGTTTTTTGCCTGAATTTTTTTTTTTTTTATGTGTGTGAAATAATACAAAAATTAAGTATAAATTTAAAACTCTAATAATGATCTAACTATTTCATTTTGTTTTAACTACAGAAAGGAAAATATGGGTGGTCTTATACTTTTGGGACGCACCTTATAAGCAATGACTTCATATCCTTGACGTAGCGGTAACAAACTGAATTTAATTATTTAAATTTTAAAATGCAATTTTTTTTAAAGTCTAACAATCGCATAATGGTCAATATTGCTGAAAGCATAAAAATAATAAAAGAAAGGGCCTAGGATTAGCAATATGGTAGCGTTTAATATAGCCGAAATCCATTTCTTCATCGGAGCAAACACTACTGCAACTGTGTATGTTTACACTGCCGAATATACAGGGTGACTACCATAAAAAGTAAAAAAAAAAACAAAAAACTGTGGATACAGTAAAATCTTGAATAGAGGCCTGGGTGTCTGTTTGTCACAATGGTCCTGACTCCCCTGGCGATTAATCGAGACCGGCATTTAGTGAAAATTTTCCTTATTAAAACTGAAATTTAAATCAGAAAAGTAAATCATACGAAGTTTTGTATCGCAAAATTTAGGAAGTCTAATACGCATTAGATAATATGATCTTCAGCTTCGGAATCAGTGAAGATAACTGCCTCATTATTATAAAGTTCTTCATCATCTTCGATAACCAATGAGACCCGGCATTTATTTGAACACCCGGCCTTTATTCAAGATTTTACGGTAAACGAAGAACCTTAGAATGAAAATCAAAATACCTCTTACAAGGGACGTACACGTAGTTGTACGATGTGTTTTTTTTTTTGCATGAAACCCATACCTTGGAAGCGATATCATTGCTTTCAGGTGAAGTAGATTCATGCGTATTGTTGAGTAGCAGAAGAAAGAAGTTGAGAGCGCATTGATACACATACACACCACTTTAACAATGGAGTCATTGTATGGCTATATGTGCTCAAATTTTATCGTTTTCTTGGTTTATTATGAAAGAAACAAAATTTAGCATTTTCTTATTTTGCAAGCATCAGTAGTAGCTTCAGATGAGTAACGCATTTCAATTTGGTGTGAATCTGTGAGGTACGTGTTTGTGTACTTCCCTTGTTAGTTCACAATAAGACGAACAAAGAAACCCTAGAGAAGGTTTTTTCGATCACGCTTGTGATCTTCATCACGCTTAATGGAGGAGTTTTGTAAAGGAAATAGACCAATGAGAGTTAATCACTTAAATGACTCAGGGGAGGTGAATTTATAGGTGTTGTTTTCAGTTTATTTTAGATTCCTACCGATGAAGATCACAAGTGTGATCATAAAAAGCTTTTCTAGGGTTTGTTTGTTCATTTTATTGTGGACTAAGAGGTATTTCGATTTTCGTTCTATGGTTATACAGGTTGAATCAAAAGCTCTTTTCCCCCATACAATAAATCTGTGGCAGGCAACATATAGGAAATTAGGTAGGGGCTAAACAATGGTGGTTTCAAATTCGACATTTGACCTCGAATTTTGCACCTAGTAATTTGTAACTTTATAACCGTTACAGGTAGAGAAAAATTTCATTGTAGAGCTCAAAACGCTGATTTTGACACTCTATATTAAAAGCTGTATTGAGTTTTGTCAATGAATGAAGTGCTCAATGTGAGGCCCTTCTGCAGCAATGCACAACTGTGCATGGTATTTTACCGAACCCATCACATTTAACATCATGGTAGGTGTTAACGTCTGTACAAGCCTGCTGAATTCGTTGTTTCAAATTATTTACTGATGCTAGTACAGTGAAATTTCATTGAGCACGGACATTTCATTTTGTTGTAGTGGGTTTATTTTTAGCTTATTTTTATTTATTTATTTATTTATTTATTTATTTATTTATTTATTTATTTAATTTTTTTTAAAATCAGCATTTTGAGCTCTACAACTGTACAATTGGAAATTTTTCTATACTTGTAACAGTTACAAAGTTACAAATTATTACATTAAAGGTCAAGGCTCAAATTTGACACCACCATTGTTTAACTACCTAACTTCCTCTATGCCTGCAACAGATTTGTTGTACAGTATCTCCACTCGTTTTGAAATTGTATGGGGGGAGGGGGTTAGAGACTTTAGAGTTGCCCTGTATAGAGATTGACCACAAATCGGGTACGAAGGTGCCGATTGGTGGACTAGCAAAACTACAAAAAGACAAAAAAAAATTATTGACAAAATTAATTTTGATTGGATGGTAAATAATTTCTTCTGATTGGACGATTTATAATTTAATTAACAACATCGATTTATAATTTCATTTAATGTCTTTTTTTTGTGGAGCCTACATAAAAACTACCACAATTAGGGCAAGTGAGCTTAAATATGCCACATGTTGTATAGTCGTTGTTATAGGCTCCAAAAAAAGGTCATTCAAAGAGATTCAGTGAGCACAGAAGATCATGGCTAAACAACGACAGAAAAACAGTGTTCGCCGATCATCTTGTGAAACAAAAACAACCAATTTGAACCTATTGATGAATATTGTTGATCCTCAAAATTGAAAAAGATCAAAAGAAAAAAATAACTTGTGAGCCCTGGAAATTAGAAGACATGAAAAATAATCATGAAAAAATATTAAACAATCAAATTAATTCAGAGTAAAACCTGATCCTTGACGTTGTTAATGAAATTATAAATTGTTCAATCAGAAAAAATTATACACCATCCAATCAAAATTAATTTTGTTGTTAATTTTTTATTCCTTGTTGCAGTTTTGTAGTTTTATTAGCCCACCATTCAGGATCTACATACCTGCTTGATGGACAGTTTCCACTTCTTCATTTTCAATTTGTTACAATCTGTTATTTAGGCTTGTTGGTCCATCAATCAGCATCTTTGTATCTGATTGGTGGACGTCACTATATCCTTTGGTGTAAACTTACTTTGTGTCTGATTAGTGTAAACTTGCTCAGTTAAAGTGGTTTGGCCTGATGATGAAATGTATTTCAGGTCGGCTATATTAAATACTATCATATTTCTAATCCTAGACCCTTTCTTTTAGTATTTTTAATTTTTTTTAATTTACGTATGTTATAAAATAGAAAAGTATATGCATCCATGTAAATTTCTATGAGGTCAAAATCTTATACTGTATCTTATCTCTGTTTCTGTAATATAAACATAAAATTTTTATATAATTTTTTTGCGGTGGCTATATTTAAAATTTAACAATGATACAGAGGAAAAGTTGTTGGTAGCATATAAATTGTTGACATCCACTACCATCCTCTTAAGAACTGTCATCATTATGTACTCGTGGCTTTTTTGAATTTGCATTAACGTTGGCCTTTAAATTACAGCAGAAGTTCAATAAATTGAATTCCTCCCGAATACAAAGTTTTAGTCTTCGCTTCCACTCTGGGGCTCTAATCTCTATAATTTGAAGTAATAGAACTCCATAAATCAAACTTTTTTAGGAGGAAAGATAGCCTCTATAAATCGAAGCTAATGCAAATAAATTCACCCACAAATCAAACTTTGCTTCTATAAATCGAATAGATATTAGTTTATCTCTTCTCTAGTAGAAGTTTTCAGAAGTGGTTCTGAGTGGTTTTCATTCATAAGCAGTTCTGATTTGCTTTATAAGCATACTCGATTCCAATTGGCCAAATAATCATCCTACCAAATAATTTATTCTATAAATTGAATAATAATCCACAGTAATCGACACAAATGAATGTACACTCCACTCTTGATTGTTGACAAGTGTTACATCAGAACCTTGATAATTCGAACCTCAGTAAATCAAAAACATCTGTAAATCTAAGCTTTTTCCTCTTCCCTTGAGATTCAATTTACCGAGATTCTTCATAAAAATCTTAACACTTATACTAGAAACTCCTCCTGGTTTTTTCACAACATACCTCCAAATATTAAGAAAATAAATAGAGAAAGATAATAATAAAGAAAATTCCATGGCCTGGACTCAAACCAGGGACCTTCAGATTACTGTCCCAATGCTATAACCGCTAAGCCACTTTGGACATGGAAGCTGTTGCTTTCAAACATGTCTTATGAGCATAGGTTACAGCGTGGCTCCTTGTTAGCAAGCCAGGACTATTTTTACTATTAAATGACGAATAACAATATAAATATAACTGGAAAATGGTCTTAAGAGGATTTCTTTTCCACGCCATAACTCCCGATATTTATTTATTAACATCGGAAAATAGTAAGAAAATTCTACGGCCTGGGCTTGAACCAGCCACCTTTGGGTTATTTTTCCAATTTTATTGATGGGGTATGCAGGAAGTAGGAATCTGCATGACCATTTCCTGTGCCTTCCTTCACTTCTGACCATAGAATTTTTTGAGGCAGAAATGAGTAAAAACAACAATTTAAAAAATAAAGATAACATGTTATGTTGCTCCCGGATGTGCAATCAATTCGCAAAAGGCAAATTTATTGAGCAAAGTAACATTTCATCAATTTCCGTTATCGTTTTATGGTCTCCAAGTCCGTAATAAATTAAAGATAAATCACAGCACTCTGAATAAGGTCAAAAAAAGTCATATGGAAATGCAATTATTATGGAAGTGGAAATATATTTAGGCATGACTTAAGCAAATATTTATAAACATACCCTGTCTATAACCATTAAGATAGTCCTGGCTTGAGAACAAGGAGCTGTGCTTTAACCTATGCTCATAGGTCTTCTCCTTTTTCCTGTTGCATCTTATATTAAGACCTATTACTATACTTAAAATCATGCAAATTGGTTGGTACCGTGCCATAAGGTCTCCTTGTTCGTGGTTATAACATCAAGACAGTAACCCAAAGGTTCCTGGTTCAAGTCCAGGCCATGATATTTTCTTTATTTTTCTCTATTTATTTATTAATTTTAACACAACTAAACATCATTTGCATTATAATTATGTTCCTTTAGATATCAATTTTGTTTTTCAGTTTTTTATTAGTTTTTTTTGAGTGCAAATTAAGTTTTTACTTGTTAGGTGTTAAATAATAAATATTAATTAAAAAATAAAGAATAAACAAATAATAAATAATAAATAAAATCAAAATAAAAAGCTGGTGTTTCAGATAGAGCCTATCCTCTTTGCTTTTAGAGAATTATCCTTTTTGCTTTGATAAAGGATAGGCTCTATCCGAAACGTCAGCTTTTCATTTTGATTTTATTTATTTTTTATTTTTTGTAATATTTATTATTTATTGTATTCCAGGGTTTTTGCATCTCGTCCTTCTCTCATATATCCGTCTATTGTTAGGTGTTAAGAAGATGATGTTAGGAAGGGGAAAAAAAACAATTTCATTGACTGCTTCTTTGCTGGAGGACTTTTTAAATCTGGTTGTGGTGCTGCTGGTTTCTCACATGATAAAGTTTTTATATGGTGGGTTGAAACCTGTTTACTAAGATTAAATGTCAATTTCTCAGCTAGAATTAAGTGCAGTTGTTTGAAAATTGTGTGGTATGTTCGTGGCATCAAAGTATTTTGTTTAATGTGTTTTTTGTATCATTTTGGAGGATTGAGAAAAGGACTCCTAACTTCACTTAAAATGCTCGTCTCATGCGTTCTGGACTTTTGGCTGCCCAAATGTATTCTTCTGTTCTGTTGGCAGCTTTTTTTTTCAGTCCCGAGAAATGATTAAAAAAAGCATGTTAAGCAAAATGCCTCGATGTCATGAACCTGTCGCACAATTTTCAAACAATTCCACTTAGCGCTAGCATAAAAATTGACATTTAATCTTGGTAAACATGTTTTGATCCATCTGTTGTATTTTATTTTATTTTATTACATGTAATTGGGAAATTAAATCTTATTTTGTTAATTTTCCAACATAATTTAAATATGTGTTTAACCTTTGACTATTGTCATGGGGGTCTTTTCGAGAGAAATTGAAAATGCTGCCACATATCACGTTTTTGAATTTGAGGAGCATCAAAAAATTGAACAGTGCCCTTCCCTGATTTTTTTTCCCATCTCATTATCCTTGAGGAACAACAGGCTGCACAGTTAGGAAATTAGCATCATTAAAAGAGACCAATATTGAGGTTTTTAACTTGGGTTTGCCGAGATATTTATTTTTTTTTTTGCTGGAGTTCTCAATGGATAAGCAAGCTGTGTGTTTCAGGTTCTAAACAAATGTCTTGCTGTGCCACTGATGGAAATCGGATGTGAAAATTTATGCATTCCTTGAGTAAAAAGAGAAAAAGTAGAAACTATATCATTTGAAAAACCGGCAGCAGCAATTATAAAGAAATTATAGGAAAGCATAATGAGTAAATGGGCATTACAAAATTATGGCTCATAATCGATTTAAAACTCTTATCAGTACTATAGTCCATATATTATAACTTGGCAGATGACCTTGCCTGAGCAATTAACATCATAGTTCAAATTCAGCCAATCATGTTAGTCCCTAACCTCCAACTGCCAGCGCCTGCTTTTAACATGTAGTTAATTAGGTCAAAGCAGGAATAGATGAGGAATCAAAGCCTAAATCACAGCCAAAATCTAAATGGATTAAGATTTATGAGGAGTCAGGTGCCAATATATAATAGACGGACTGTACTTTGCTATGACTCACAATTTTCAAGATATAGTGTATTTCGGAAATTCTATTTTTGCCTGATATCTATGGAATTATGGTCCCACAGTAATTTGGCTGTGATATTTGAATTCAGCTGGTTTGTGAAATTCTGCCAAAAGATGTGAATCTTCAAACAAGCTTGCCTAATGTTATTAATTGTATTATCCATATTTCATTCTTAATATTCCAGTTTATTGTGCAAGGTTTCAGGGGGGGAAAAAAAGACAAATGATAAATGAAGCATGCACTGGACAACTAACTTCTTGTTGCATTTCGATAGCATCATTTTGCAAGTTTAAAATAAAATTCCAAAAATGCCTTATTAGTTTATCATTTTATTCACTGGACCATAAATATTTTACAAAGGGTTAAGGCAATTAAAATTGAACGAGTTTGACCTTAAGCATCTTTTCGAGATAATATTCCCCACCATCAGTTTGGTCATTGTGATGTCCCCTGTTATGGACAATGGCCCAACATCTCAGTTTCCATTGTAACAAACTTCTATGAGTCCAAAGCCACAGAAGTCTAAGGGTAAGGCATCTGGGGACTTAAGGCACGTGCAATTGTCATGCATGATTTAGTCATGAGGAATCATGTGCAAAGGCCAAAATCATTCGTTGTTAACTGCCTCAACCCTCTGTACATGTGGATAAATAATAAGTTACTACTTTGATAAAAAAAAAAAAAAGACATAAAAATACAGTGTCCACGCAGTCCGCTCGCCAAATCGCCAGTGGCGACAATTCAATACAATAAACAATCACATTTGGCCAGTGTCTGACAAATAAACAATCACATTTGGCGAACATACTTGGCTAATTCTATTTATATGGACAATTTTTATTTTCAGCCTCGAAAATGAGATTATCATGTGATTAAAAAGATATGTCGTTTATTAGGAACATAATTTTTTTTAACTTTAAATTTTGGCTAAAAACATGATATTTTGGCATAAAGAAAATCGCTATTGGCTAAACCATTGGCGATAAAAATTTCAAGTACTGTGTGGCCACTGTAAATACATAAGTAATAACCTCATTAAATTTCTTGAATAAGTTACATGAGGTAAGATAATCAACAAACATATGCAACACTTCTGACAAATATTCAGCAGGTGAACCAGATCAAATGTTTAATTAGGAAACATTCAACAAAATTATAAGAATACAATTAAAAAACTGATTTCATTACAATTAAAAATCATAAAACTGCCTTTTGGTCTTAATGTATTAAGTGCTGATAACCTCTCAAAGTCTTCTAGCCTGCTATGATGAATATTTTAGCATGATACCTTTCCCTTCCTATCTGACATTAACAAAAGAAGAGGTCTTTCCATTGTTCTTATTTACATTACATAATTAGGAATATACAAAATAATGATATACAAAAGTTTGAGTTATTATTCATTGGAATTATTTTTTGTATTCCCAATTATACAGGGTGTCCAAAAAGTCTGGTAACATGGCAGATATCTCAAAGCTGCCAGGTAGGCGATATCTATTGTATAGGTAATAGGAGGGTGGGAAATTCATTGCCGCACTCAAATTTGATTTTGACCCCCAAATTTAAGGTCATCTATTTGCTAACTCGAAAACTGTACCCTGTAGAGCAACACCACATTAGTTTAAAAACAATTTTTAATCACACCCTTCCCCTTGAAAGATTTTTGAGAAAATGGGCGAGAAAGAGTCACTCAAGGTCAGGTTGGCTGAGGTATCTAACACATTTGAATTGCAGTGAAGCACACCGGTTGGGAATTTTCTTTCTATGAGTGACTCTTTCTCACCCATTTTCTCAAAATCTTTCAAGGGGAAGGGTGTGATTAAAAATTGTTTTTAGACTAATGTGGTGTTGCTCTAAAGAGTAGCAATTGGAAATTTTTCTCAGTCTTTAATAATTTTCAAGTTAGCAAATGGATGACCTTAAATTTGGGGTCAAAGTCAAATTTGAGTGCGGCAATGAATGCCCCCCCCCCCCCACCATTACCTATAAACCACACTCATCAGATCTTGCCTACTTGGCAGCTTTGAGATATCTGCCATGTTACCAGACTTTTTGGACACCCTGTATACTGTAAAGCCTCTATCAACTTAATTTCCTATTTGAGCTTGATACTTATTATTTTGGTACAAAAAGCAGTGAGTGGAAAAAAAGACACCACATTGAAAATACAAGAAATTTCTTTATTTGGGAACGTTCTACATATACAGTAAACTCCGTGTAATTCAAATTCAAACGGACCAACAAAAAAATTCGAATTAGGCGATAATTCGAATTCTGCGATATTGGTCACACTAACCTAAAAACTATGTGTTTTGGATTATGGGTAAACAGTACTACAAATTATACAATTCCTGTATATCTATGTTAGATTAAATCTATGGTAAATTGTACCTACATTTTGTGTTTCAATAAAATAAAAAATAATTACGTACTGGGTAGATTTTAAGCTATCGAAATGAAAAACAAAGTTAATTGAGAGAGAAGCTAACCTAAAAACTGTGAAAGCTACATGTACGTACAATTCTGAAGTCTTCAAAAATATTTACGCCTGGTCACCTATGTGCGTTGTGCTGGAGTCCTTATGATACTGAGCACAACCCATAATTTACCTGCTTATACTTAAAGCACCAATGGAAAGCTAGCGCCAAATCTTGAAAGCAGATTGGCTACTGTATCCAGTCAGGCTTCTGAATAATCCAGTAGAAGAGGAATCTGCCAATTATATTTTTACAGTAAACTCCGCATGTAGTAGCACAGTGCTTGTTCAGATCAATCTGGGAATTAGTCACAAGTTATTTTTGGAATAACTATGGCGTTCGAATTAGGTGATGAAAAATACATTAGTTTGTATTAAATGTACTTGATGATTGATTCGAATTGGGCGATAATTTGAATTAGAAAATTCGAATTATGTGGTAATATTTTACATTAAATGTAAAGGATTTCAAACATTCCTTGCAATTTATATGAATTAAGCGATAATTCGAATTTGGCGGATTCGAATTACACGGAGTTTACTGTAATGAAACCATGAATGCACCTCAAAATTCCATTGCAAAAGTGTTTTGATGCTGGCAATATTTATCATGCATTACACTGCTGTTAGAGTACTTTGTTAAGTTTTGATATAGAAAACTATCTCAAATGTTGATTAAATAATTGTAGTAGTCTTCATTGTTAACTTTATAATGCGTTTTGAAAGGATTGCCCTGACCGTTCTAAATTAAATACACAGGGTGGTCGATTTAAGTGAAGACATTGAAATACGCATCAGATCAAAAAAACATTTAGAATGAAATTTGTCTTGAAGGGGCCTATCCAATGATACCCACGGGGTGGGGGTAACAAAGAAATCCTAAATGGGATTCCATTTTTTATTGCAGATTGGGATTCTCCAGGAAAAAATATATTAATTTGAACTATGATATCATTTTTCCCACAGGTGGCACTGTAATCGATAAAAATCCAAGAGGGGACACGAACATTAAAAAATGGGGAGGAGTGGGGTCAATTTTGGTGGTGTTGGATAGCATTTTTAAAAACACTGAATATGTATTTTTTTAGTTTTTGATCTGACATGTATTTCTCGAGATATTCCAGTTTTATAATGTTCGTATACCCCTCTTCGATTTTTGTCTATTACAGTGCCATGTGTGGAAAAAAATGAAATTAATCATAGCTCAGTATAATGTATCGTTTCCTGGAGAATCTAAATTTGCAATAAAAAAAATGGGGGTCTCCATTTAACATTTTCTCTGTTATCCCCACCCACTCCCAGTGGGTGGGTAAGTCAATTTTGGTATCTTTGGAAAAGCCCTCCTTCGAGACGAACAAATTTCATTCCAAACGTTTTTTGATCCAATGCATAGTTTTCGAGATATTTCAATGTCTTCATTTAAATTGACCACCTTTTATAAGGATTCTCAAAGAGGTTATACATACTATAATGTTATATGTGCAATCTCGTTTGAGTGGCATGTTTTACATATACATTGCATTGGATATCCCTAATAGTTCAGATAGCTGCATGAACTTTTGTGGAGAACAAAAGATATACAGTGCTAATCAGGGGAAAGAAAAAAGAACTTTTGTCCACGAGTCATTTTGACTTGTTGTTCTTTTACATTACACATTTTTCCCTTTTGCTCAGCTAATGGGAAATATTCTTAGCATGTTACCCACCCCCCATATTCTGTTTATTTTATAGCTTTATTTTTTTTTTCTTTTGTCTTTGGCCGTTTGAGGATGGGGACTTTGTCCCTGCAGTATGTATCTGGTATTTCCTTTCTTTCCTCCTTGTGGATTAGAGGTTTTCAATATAGTTAGTTCCATTCTTATTAGTTTAAGTGTGATTTTGTACTGATGGTGTGTGGCCTGGTATATTTATGAAGGAAAGTTTTTCAGAAGACCAGTTGCTTTCATTGGCTGACCTCTAATAAATTTCAGCTGCTGGTACATTCTTAGCACATATAAGCTTATCACAGCTTTTGCTTTAACCTTAGACCAAACAAGCAGCCATTTCAAAATGTTACTGTATATCTGTTGTTCTCCACAGAAGTTCAGGAGCATTATTAAGGGATAAAACAATGACTATAAGGGATGACAACACAAGCTCTTATTGTAAGTAAAAAGGAAAAAAATCGGGAGTGTTCTTCCCTAAACTTTCTCGTATACTCCAACATAATGCTACTTATACCGTTTGGTCAAAAATGAATATGCCTATGTGTTTTGCAACCAAACGTTCAGTGGAAATAAACTCCTGACGTAAAAATGTTTTAAAGAAACATCAACAGGGCAACTTCCAAACTTATGATCTGAAAGTGTTTTTATTGTTTATTTCCTCATGAAAACAAAATAGTTTCCTACAAAAGTTGAACCTTTTCAACAACCTATCCAGCAACTCTCCATTTGACCATGTTCCCATTTAAAGTTTTTGGTTGGACCTCGAGTGTGCTCATTTCCAGCCATGTCCAGAAAATTGAGTAGCCACCATTAGATTCTTCACATTGTCTTTAGTGATTTAAATTTTTTCCCAAAGCTCTAGGATGTCGAACTTCCAAGCAAAAGTCTGATATAGGTGCCCTGAAACGCCCTATAGATTACAGGAAACAATTTTGTTCTTTAGCCACAACAGTTATTACAGGAAAAAAATAAAAAAAAATATACATTAAATAAACAATACAAAATGCAAAATGAAAAAGTTACATAATAATAAAGTTGAACAACCTGTATACGTGTTTTGGAAGCAAAGCTTCCATCAGGTACGTGTACAAATGTTAAATGAAAAGTGAACAAAAATAGAAATTAAAATTAAATCTCATTATATAAGGGGGCTACAACCAGTCAGAGAGGGTGGAAGGGATTGTTTTTAAAATTGTTACGAATTTAGTGCACCAGTTTATCAGAGGTGAGTCATTAATAGGGCCAGGGTCAAGGTTCAATAAACAGTCCTTATTGGTAGAGATAATTGATAAACTTTCAAAGGGTCTAAAAGATTATTTTTTCTGATGGGATAAATAAGTTTTAGGTTATCAATATTAAAATTATGGCCTGTTTCTACAGAATGTTTGGCTATTGCAGATTTTTCTGTTCTTCCATATTTTCTATGGGTTAAATGTTCCTTTTTGTCTGACCTCTGTAGAGTTTCAGATATTGTCCACTTTTAATTTCAAATACTATATGCCTTATTTTTTGTTATCATGGATCATATCCTTGGGATTACCTAAGGAGTTTTTGACAGTATTAGAGTTTTTGAAATTTAATGAAAGGTTATGGCTTTTAAATATTGAAAATAGATTTTTTGTTAGGGCTCGGTTATTTCTATAATTTTTGGGTTGTTATCATTCATGTGGGTAATGTTTTTAATATAGTCTATTTCTTTTGTGAAATTTTGTTTTACCAGTGGTAAATTCAAGGCACGATCAATCATGTATTATTTTTAACATAGTCAGTTCTGAATTACTTATATATATATATATTTTGTTACCTTATAGATATTAAGTAAGAGTTCAAGTAAATTACCCATTTTTATTGTGCGATTAGGCTGAAATTTGATATCTAAGTTTTGCTAATCGTTTCAATTAATATTTAAGAAGCAACAACCAACAAGAAAGTGCTGTCAAGTGTATATTGCTTGGTAAAGAACCAGGATCATATTCAAATCATGTATTCAGACAAGGAATACAACAGTAATATGAAAGAAGAGTCAAAAGAACTGCACCCTTCATTTTATCATTAAGGAGGGCACTGCATTTTGCACAAACACATTCTAAATTATATTTAGGTATTTCAAAGGATTTTTTTTTTTATTATTGAGCTTTCAATTGATATGATTTTGTGATATAGTTAAGATTCAACATTGTATTAAACGTTAAGAAACTTTCATTGGACACTAACCTTTGAATTGTTAATATCTTCAGTTCATTGATAATTGTTTAAGTGACTTTGATGATTAAAGTTTGGAATTGTATCACCTTTTATTTGTTTTAACTGTCTATTCCCTTGTTATATTTTTAAATAAAAGAAATTAAAATAATTGAATCCAAGATTCTTTAGTGCATCCTTTTTGAATTTTAATTCCATCCCATTGGATGTCACAAAGGGAAGGAAGAATTAAAAGGATAAAGAAAATAGAGAAGTGACATGTCGATATACATACATTGTTAAGATTTTGTTTTAGCAACAAATTGAGCTAAGTGATATTACGGTTGTTTCTTTCTTAGGAGCTTTTTCAGTTAGCCATTGAAATTCTTTATTAGGAGCTGTAGCAAAAAGACTTATAAGAATGCATGCTTGGTCTGTGTGTTTATCCGTCGTCTGGCCACCGTTTGTACGATACTTGAAAATGGATTAACTTTTTCAAATTCTGTATTCAGAAATATGATCACCAAGGTCTTAGCTCGGCTGTATCAACTTTTCAGGCTTTTTCGTGGACTCCTTCAAGTCGAATTCAAGTGCTAAAAAGCGACCATAAAGAATGCCAAGATAGTGGATGTCGTATAACAATCAATTCGTCAAGAATGAATACACTATTACTTTTTGCACATCTTTTAAGCATTGTTGACATGGGCATGCGCACGTGATAATCGCTTTGTCGAGACTCACTCAATTATTATACTGCGCCGAGCAATACAAATAAATAAGACATGAATTTGGAAAGAATTAAATGAATTTCCATTGTTTATTAGTAATTTTAGCAAGACTTTAAATTCTGGAATTTAATATTACTTCTACATCATAGCTAAAGCTTCTTCTTGGAATTTTGCAAAATGTTACCATGGACAATTAATTTTATTTTATTTTTTTTTTGAATTCACAAGAATGGTTCTCTTTGAAATTCTCATAATTATGCTAGTGCTGGTCCCAAATTTCATTTGGAAGATGTCATTTGAAATAAATAGGATAACGGATACTAAATACCTGAAGAAGACAATGTAACCAAAGGTGGGGGGGGGGGGAAATGGTTGAGAATGCATGATACTGCAGTACCATATTAAAAGCACAAGCCAGTTAAAAACATCATTACTGTATTTGCTGGTTGTTCCATTCCCAATTTTTTTTCACATTTTTTTGATTTTGACTTCAGATTTGGATAGAGCATCAAAAGTAAATAAGTAAAACTTACAGTATGAGAAGAAATAGTCAACTGTAAAGTCAGATATATTTGAGATATCGAAAAACAAAATCACATTATCTTTATATATACTGTATATATTTTTTTTTCTTATTTTTAGTTGTAGAAATTGACTACTTATAGCCAGCCCACTATTTTGATTGAACCCTGTATATTTGCTACTACAAAAAACTGCATGATTAAGAACATGATAATTATCGAACAAACGGTCATTTTTTTTTTCCTTTTCAAAAACAGCACATAAGGTAGATGAACAATCAAGGAAAACAGCACTTCGGAGTACTTTTTGCATGAAAAACTACCAAACACTTGATTTTGAATTGATTTCTCTTGTCTTTCTGAAATCTTCATTTTGGAGGTTTGTATGATATGTTTTTAATCAGCGTGAATTCCCATATCAGAATAATCAAATTTCATGTGCATTTTTATTTTCTCCTATTCTAAATTACAACATACACATGATCTATCTATTCAGGAACATGGCCAAAATGGTGGCCTAAATTTTAAATATGCTAATTTGATATTAGGTCAATCAAATGGTATTTCACACAAGTACATTTAACACCTATTCTGGTCAATCAAATGGCATTTCCAGACTATGAGATGCAAATCATGGTAGAAATGCATTTCATTAACCAGATCAAAATCAAAAATTCAAAAAAAATGGCAAAAGAACAGCTAGTTTGCAAATTCAGTAATAACATTTTTAATGATGGTTGAAAACACAACCCACTTTTATTTTTATTCCTTAATTAAGTAACCACTGTAATTCATTCATATTATTCACTCAATATCACGCCACCTAATATCAAATTCATCTGGCCAATGGGCAAGAGGGAAAATTCTGTAGATTGTAATTTTCAAGAAGTCAGAAAAATACATGTATTGTGAAACTTAAACAAATTATTTTCAAAAAGACTTTCTGCTGTGAAGTTATACTAAAACCTAAGTTAATGATCCCTAATCAATAAATTTTAAAAATTTATAATATTTAAAGATTTATAATATCAAGCTTTAAAAACTTTGAGGAACATAATGTCCAATAATTTTTCCATTTTTCTCTGGTCCATTCATTTATCATTCCAATTGAACAAAGCACCATTTTGCCAGCCAATTATTTGCATCGTCTTTCATGCACAAAATTATTTATTGAAGTTAAACAGAGGAATTTTGACTAAATGTTAATTTTTTTCCTCACTAGTTACAGCAATATATATGTCTGAAGTTTGTAGAATTGACAAACATTAGCTACCTAAGGTTAATGAAACAAAAAAGGGCATTTTTGTTTAAGGAGATCAAAAGAAAATAAGTTTTTGGGAAGGAAGAAATTTGAAAAAGGAGGACATCTGCTCAACCTAAATTAAGAGACTAGCCCAATCCACTCTTAGAGAGAATATCTTAAATGATTGGATGCAGTGGTAGTAACATTTACTATTAAAGATTATCTCAAGAATGGTCATGGCTGTGGAATTTTCTTTCCTATTTTCATCAATAATTTAAACTTTTGAGGTGTGGCTTAGGATAAACCCTCATTGATAATTCTTGAGATATTCTTTAATGAATATTAGGCCATTAGGAAAGACAGTCACAACCTGCAAAGTAGGTAACTACTCTAATCAGCTCTAAGGATATGTAGATAATGTAATGCTCTATGTCCACAGTGGTGCAATTGGTTAGCGTAGAGAAGAAAACAAAGCACTAATCCACAGATTTTTTAATGTCCCAGATGTACAGTCATGGACAAAAAAAACGCTCCCTCACTCTATGCTGCTATATTTTTAAATGAGCGTTTAAAATAGGATGGTATGATTTTATTGGTTAAAAATTTAGATAATTTTCTGACTGAACTAAACTATATCAGACACCTAGTGGCAAAGTAGTAAACGCTCATTTAAAAATATAGTGACAAAGAGTGAGGGAGCGTTTTTTTTGTCCATGACTGTGCATTTCAGGGGCTACGCTCCCTTCATCAGTGAGTCCAAAATAGCTCCCAAAATGTACATCTGGATCATTAAAAAATCTTTGTGTGGATTTGTTTTTTCCTCTACATGGGTTTGTGTCCACAGTTTTTGGCTTGATTATTATTTTGGAGCTAAGGTTCTTGGTTTGAAATTTCTTTCTTATTTTCATCAATAATTTATTATTAGTTATCATAATTTGTGCTGATGCACCATAATTCATGATTCAAAAGCCAATTGCATTTTACATATAGTATTCCTCATTTTTAGCCAGTGTTTAGAACATTTTATCCCCTTGCTTTCTTTAAACTTTTATGAACAGCTTAGTCAAATTATTCTTATAATATTTTAAGAATGTTTTGTTCAAGTCATTTTTAGATTTTCCTCATTTTAAGTAATATTTGAAGTAGTTTAGTGAATGAAAACAATGAATGGAAGAGTTGAATGTTAAGAATGGAAATTCTTCCGTAACAAAAATGAAAACAGCAACTTTCTTTCACAACAATATTGTTTCATTCATTTATTCATAGTCATTGTTTTCAGTTGTTTTGATTCAAGTTATCCATAGTTGATGTTTTCTTTTAATTCTCTTGGAAATGACAAGGTTTGGAAATTGTCATGTTATGTCCATGTCTTAAACTTAATAATTTCAGCTGAAATTTATTTATTTATTTAATTTTTATTGGAATGGATGTCTCATACATTTTGTTAATAGCCCATGATGAAATAGTAATTGTTTTTGAAAGTAATTGCCAATTACTTCAACCCTCCAAACTTCCTTGTTAGGTACATTATATAAGATAAGTAATAAATAAAAGGAATTGTAAATATTTAACTATGGAAAAAATTTCCATTGAAAGCCTTACTAAGTTCAAATTCATTTCCAATCCACTTTCATAATATTCCAGCTTCGTATTCTACTCGATATCAAACTGCAATTCAGTATACCGATATGCTGAATGTCTTTTCTGTCATTCTCCTGTTAACATGTATAAATGATTTAGACCAGTGTTTTTCAATCTTTTTTGGTGCAAATTACTGAAATAATGGCAGTTTATATTGTCGAAGCACGATTGCTCAATTGTAATCCTTGTGTTAAATTAAAAAAAAAAACACAAACTTTATTAAATTAAATTATGTTTCCTTTTCTGTTTATCACAAAGTATTTTATTTATCATGTGACTTGCTAAATGGTAGTGATCCAGTTTGATAAACCTTGATTTAGGTTTTAACCCCAACATTGAGTAAATTCATAGAATTATATTTTCTTAGGTTTGTGGAAATTGTAGCTCGTTATCTGATTGTGATTTTCCTCTCTAGATGTGTTTTGCTCAAGCACATGTATTCTCCCCCGATCCAAGTGAGAATCTGTGCTTATGGAGACTCACCCAATAGTGAGGTGTAAGGTACCAATTCGATGCCCATTACCTTCTGGAAAGGTGTTATGAAAATTTTTATTTCTTTATGTATTTGTGTTCATCGTTTTAATTTTTTACACTAGCATAGCTGCTAAATAAAATAATTTTCTCTTCTTCCCTCCTCCCCTTTTAGGGAATAGGAAGGGAATATTAGATAATGTATTTACGTCATCAAATTATTTCAGATATCAGAATCAAATTCAATAAAGCGATTCCATTAATCGCTCGTCAGTTTGTCTTTATTCAGATTCTCTTCACCCCACTCCCCTTCTCCTTTATCGACTTCACCCAATACCTTCTAGAAAAAAAAGCCTGCGCACTGAAACTTCATACATTGTTACATGATCATAAGAAGTCATAATTTAGAGCTTATTATTGGTAGAATACTATTTACAATAACTTCTTAGGATCATGTCATAATGTATGACATTTCAGTGCACAGGCTTTCTTTCTAGGAGGTGTTGCTTCACCGCCACTGTTCCGCGAGCTGGTTGTCAGCATGTCTCTGCTCGTGTGGAGGAACTGGCTCAGATGGGCATTTCCGTGCCCAGGACTATCCTGTGACACCAGGATATTTGAAAGATTGCAGCAAAATTTCATTCGCCGTGGTAATGCATGCATTGAGACTGGTGGTTGCCACTTTGAACACTTGCTCTGAGTTGTAAACTGTTGCTTTGCAGTGCAATGTGTTTATGAATGAAAATATTGTTGTATACTCTAAAAACGTTTGTTGCTTGCATTACTTGTTAAAAATCTCAACCTAAACCTCAACCTAAGAATTTCCAAATCAATGGTTTCCTGTCCCAAAATTTACTGAGTTTGCAGTCCTCTATCATTTGTAGAATTTTGACCCTAAAGTTTTGAGATATTCTACGAGAGTTGGGGCATAAGTCATGGCAACTATTTTTTTTCTTGTAGATATGTGAACGGATCACAAATGTATATGTGTCGTGTGGAAGTTCTGCAGGCATAGTGTGTATGCAGAACAACAGATGGCTCTGTGATAGCTGGTAGTAGCGCAGTGAGGGCTGTGAAATCAGTCAGTTGGTGAGTGTCGTGCGAGATGGAAGTAACCCATGTTGAGCAGCGCGCTTACATCAAAATAGCCGTTCTCCGAGGGAGAGATGCGATGGAATGTCACAGTGAATTAGTGGAAGCCCTTGGGAATAATGCCCTGCCATACCGTACAGTAGCACGGTGGGTAGGAAAGTTTCAGCAAGAACGTGTGTCAACCAGTAATGAGCAACGTTCACCGTGAAGGCCGTATTGCCCTGTATACTACCGTAATAAATTAGTGTGTTACGATATTTCAGTGCTATTCATTGTCCACACATGTAGTTAACACCTTGTCCTTTCGTCTGTATATGTCACATTTTCCAACCGGACTGGTATCTTCAAGAAAAAAAATAGTTGCCATGATTTTTGCCCCAACCCTCGTATATAGATTAAGGAAAAAAAAAGTTATATTAAATTTACTTAATCTTTTTTATTTTTTTCCTGAGGTTTTCCAAAAATAGACTTGCACTACTTTCATAATAAATAGTCCTTATATGTATATTTTTTTCTTCTTACAGTTGAATTAACAGCAGATTTTTTAAATCGTGCTGTTAGAGTTCGACAGTTGGGATACAATCCATCAAGCATTTGTGGTAAACCATTAAATAAAAATTGCGAGAGCATTTTAAAAGATGGTGATAAAATCAATATCTTGATTGGACGATATGCCTATCGAGTTGAATTTTCACCTCGTGATGTCAAACTAACTATGTCTGAGAATGAAGAAGAAACACCAACTAGGAAAAAAATTAAGTTATCACGTAATTATTATTATTTTTTTGTCTTTGTCAGTTATTTTCTAAGAATGTAGATATCAAACATTTTTAACATTTCCAGTTTAAAACTCATTTTACATAGATTAAATAACAATTTCAGCTTTATTGGATGCAGATGTTAATGATTTTGAAGAAGAAGAAAAAATTAAAAGAATTCAAATGCAATTAAAAAACTTGAAAAAGTCTACAGATAATTCCTCAGAGTTGTCAAATTCAGTATCTCAACAAATAATCAATAAGGGGAAAACTTGTCCATTACTTAAGAGTGAGTGGAAGGAATACGACTCATTATTGATATATTATTCCAAGCACTTGGAAGCCAAAAGCAAGGTTAGCATCAGAGAGGCAGCTGCATTTTCTGTTAAAATTTATTATAGTCATCTTGTGCTGTCATGTTTTTGTGTGTTTTTTTTGTTTTTTTTTTTTTTTTTTTTTATTGTCATTTGAATGTATCTTAGATTTCAGCATTTGATCTTGATGGTACAATAATTTGCACAAAGTCTGGAAAAGTTTTTCCGACCAATACAGATGACTGGAGGCAAGTTTTTTTTTTTGTTGTTGTCTTTTTCTTTAATATGTAAAATTGTAATGAAAGTTGTTAATTTTAAATTTTTCATTTATACTGGCAAACAGAATTTTGTTTCCCGAAGTAAAGAAAAAATTGAAAGTTTTGGAACAGGATGGTTTTAAAATTGTAATATTCACGAATCAGGTTCAAATTTTCTTTTTTTTTCTCAAAATTTAAACTTTACAAAACTGCATTTTTTTTTTCTTTAAAAGAAAGTCCCTGAATAATTATAAAAAATTATGATGTTATTAATGTTATAACAAAACCTGTTATTTCATATTGACCGTGTCGAAAAGTAAACATCACAATCACGTGACAGGACTCCTGCCACTTCCAAAATGCGCTTGTGTTGCATGCATTAGTTTGGGGAAAGAGTAAAATTGCTGGCTGTTGCCTACCACATAAACTATGACAACCACAATGTCTAGCAGCTATTTTAATAATCTGGAGAGGAATTGCCTGATCCAATGGATGAAGATGTAGAAAATGATACAAAGATTGAAACATACAACTCTTTAACCACAACAAATTAACAACAGAAACTAAAATGAAATAAAATTACAAAATAAAAGCTAAAAATTAACAAAATAAAATAAATAAAAAATAAAAATAATGACCGGAAAACATATTTTGAAAGCAGAGCTTTCATCTTTCACCTGCTGAAAAATTATTATTGAACGGGTGTACAAAACCATTACTGTTCAATTAAATTCATATTGCTAATGTGAGCACCAGAAGTTCCCAGGGTTCAACAGAACATGTGCTACCACCTACATGTGTCCTAGCTTTCCCTCGACACGGTCACTAAATATTACCAGAATTTAAAATGTAAAATACTATTTATTTTATAATTTCTTTCCTAATAATCATAAATATTATTTAAAAACTAGTTAATGCATTTACTAAAAATTAATTTTTTTTTAATTATAAAAATATTTTTTTTGCATTATTTTAGAGAGGAATAACTACTGGTAAAACTAAAATACCTGACTTCATGTTGAAAATTGAAAAAATAGTTGAACTTTTAAATGTTCCTGTGCAGGTAGGTTTAATTATACAGAGTGATTCACAACGAGTGTAAAATACTCCGGCATTTTGTTGGGAAGGTCAGGTTGAGCAAAAAATGTCATGAATATGGGGCGTATTCCAATTAGGGACAGAATTGCAGCAGATCAAAGCTTAATAGTGTAGTAGCAAATAGGTAAACAAAACACATGTTATCAAAATTATTATTACCATTTAATTTAAAAGCAAAAGAGAGTATACAATTTAAAGTCAGATTCAATTTAAGCTGACACCATTGGGAGAGTTAGTGACCTCATCATCTGAGAATGGGCTTCCTGTATTCCTACGCATCTATCATTATTCCAGCTTTCCAGCTTCCCTGAGAGCACATTTCTTACTGTCATTTCATGCAGATATTAAGTTTATTACTTCAATTGGATGCTCGGATCGGTGCAGCAAACTGTGTCAAACATAATAATAAATTGATAACATGTGTTTTGTTTACCTATTTGCTACTACACTATTAAGCTTTGATCTGCTGTAATTCTGTCACTAATTGGAATACACCCCATATTCATATGATAATTATTTTACACTCATTGTGAATCCCCTTGTATACATACATCGCACAAGGTTATTCAAAAGGTTTAAGCAAAAGTAAAAGTGGTTTATTTTTTTATTGAACTGATATACAAAAGCCATATTGATATTAAAAACTTCATAAGTTTCACATATTTGCAAGAGTGTGTGTAGTTTATGACCACCTGAATCCATACTGCCAGGACACTGGATCAGCTGGGCCAGGAATTTGCCAATTCTGCTCTGGCCTCCACAATCCTGTGATTTTTTTTTGATTTTTTTTTATTTTTTGGTGGAGAATCACCATTTACAAACCTATTGATGATGCTCCGTTTTATGAGTTTTTTTTTTTGGTTTTTTTGTTGTTTTTTTTGCAGATAGTGGATTTCTACTAAATTGGTGACACACTATAACTTTATAATTGGAACTTTTTCTCTACATATCATCGTTCAAAAGTTAGTTTTCATAATTTCTCAGCACTTACACTAGGGGTGATGGGAATACTTTTATTCAGTTGAGCACGGACACTTTTATATAGATAGGCCTGAGTTTCATGGCTCTAGCACCTTTTATTCTAGGCCGGCCAGTTGGCTGAGAGGGCTAAGGGGTAGGCTTTCTGGTTCTGGAGTCCACCAGATTATGGGTTCGAATCCTGCCATGGGCATGGATGTTTGTGTTTGTCCCGGGCTGCATGCAGATATAACTTGTGTAAAAGGCGCAAAATGACCTTAGTAGTCGACTCCAAAAATTCTAATAAACCAACCAACCAACCTTTTGTTCTAAAGTTTTTCTAAGATGTTCATAATAAATTTACTTTAACTGGAAACGCCTGATATTCTCAGATGAAGACAGCAGTTTAAAGATTGATAACTCATGCAGGAATGAATGTTCGACATATTATTGAAGAGTCATGCTTTTACTATCATTTGAATATTTATACAAGTACAGGATCTTTTATCCATAATGCTCGGGACCTGGGGTATTCTGGTTAAAGGGTTTTTCCGTAATTTGGAACACTTTAAAACTTATAATCAATTGAATTACATTTACACAAATTACAAAACCAAAACAATTGTTTATTTCATTATCTCTCAATTATTACAAAGTAATTTAGATGTACTACAGTTATCATCTGATGTTTCTTTTGAAGCATTATTAAATCATTTATGTAAAGTTAATTGTTTCATATGTTTTGGCCTTTCTTTCAGCAATTGTTCTTTAATTTTATAAAGCGACATAATTTGTTGCTCTGCTATGAAATTTCACTGTTGTAGGCCATGAATCAATTCATCACTAAGACATATCATTCTGTCAATACTGATTCTTTCTTTCTCTGTATCGATATTTTCTTGATCATTATCACTGTCATCATCTGAATTTTCATTCACAAACATACTACATATTTCACTATCTGTTAACAGGAGCATCATCATCATCAATATTTAAACATTCTTCAACTGCTTCCTCATCTAACAACTGGGCTTCTGGACAAGTCAGACTGTTTGCATAGTCCATTAACTCCACAACAATTTTCTTTTGATGCTCTGAAGCCATCAAAATCAGGTTCTTGTTCAGCATCATCATCTAAAAATAATGTGTATGGCCACAAGTTATGCCACCCATGAATCAAAGTTTCTTTATCCACCTTATCCCATGCTTTTGCAGCACTCCAAATGGCATCCTTGATATTGAAGTTTCTCTGAAATTCTTTAATATCAACACTTTGTTGCACTCTGTTAACATTTTTTGCAAGAATTCACTTTTATAATGCGATTTGAATGAGTGTAAAATTCCTTGGATCAATGATGTGCAGTTAGGTGGCAAGAACACAGCAAGCACATTGTCTTTAACTAAGAGTTCTGCATCGGGGTGAGCTGAACAATTATCCAAAATTAACATAATTTTTGCATTGGTGGGCAGTCCTATTGATAGACAGTGTGCTTTAGCTTCAAGAACAAAATGCTTTTCAAACCAATCAAGAAAGATTTCTTTAGCAACCCATGCTCGCTTATTAGCTGTATATGAGACTGGAAACACTTTACAACCTTTAAATGCGCGTGGGTTTTTACTTTTCCCGACAACAAGCAATCTTGTTTTGTGTGTCTCTGCTGCATTAGAACAGGCAAGAACTGTTAACCTTTCCTTTGAGTCTTTAAACCCGTTTGGGGCTTTTTCGTGTGGTGTCACAACTGTCTTCTGTGGCAGATATCGCCAAAACAGAGTGGTTTCGTCAGCATTGTACACCTGTTCTGTTGACAGATGCTCATCTGTAATTAATTTATGAAACTCTTCTAAATAGGCTTCAGCAGCGTCATAATCAGCGGATGCTTTTTCACCACCTATTGCTAAGATCACAAAGACCATTTCATTTCTTAAATTTAGCAAACCAACCTGAAGAATATTCGCAAAGTGTTGAGATATTTAGCTGCTCATGAAATTTTTTTGCCTGGGCCATAATAAGTGAACGTGTAAGCATAAACTTTTCACTGTGATGTTGTCAAATCCATTCCATCAAAACTTTATCGATAGTCACGTTTTTGGCTTGATGAAGTGTCTTTCTTACTGCCATTAATTTTGGTTCATCACTATCGCTATAAAATTTCAACAATTTACCTTTTTGCTTTTTCAAATCATAAATGGTAGATGAGCCAATCCCATATTCATCACTTACAAATTTTACTGAACAGCCTTCATCAAGAAGCTTTAATAATTCGACTTTGTCCTTTATACTAAGTGACACACGCTTCCTCTTGGCAATAATTGATTTTGCTGATGTTCCTGAAGATCTTTCTGACATATTTTCTTCGATTTGGGCAGAGTCTGTTCAAAAAACTTACAACATGTTGAAATGCGAAGCAACACGTGGCTTTTACAGTAGAGTCGCTTTATAAGAAGTGTGCAGCGCCACAAAAACGAAGCAGCGAATTTCGTATTTATTGATATTTCGATATTATTAAATCCAAGACTAAAGCTGGTTTTTGGAGCGTTCCGGATACCAGAACGCCGGATAAAAGATCCTGTACCTGTATATATATATTCCGGTTTTACAATGACTGATACATTTTTCCAGTTCCCATTTGAATATTTATTAGGTTTGTAAATGGTGATTCACGGTTATGTCAAGGATGTTGTGTATATTCCCCATTACCACAACAACTGGACGATATGAAGGAACTCGTATCTGATGAGTGGAGCTGATAACCGAGAATATGTTGAGGTGCATCTGGGAAGAAATAGATTACTATTTAGACATCTGCCATGTCATCCAGGATCGGCCTCGGTGGCTCAGTGGTTGCGTGATTGCCTCTGATGCCCGAGGACACTGGTTCGATCCCGGCCGAGGATGCCAAGGATTTTTTCAGGGGGAAAATCCTGAGATCACTACTTCCTTCAGAAGGGAAATAAAGCCGTTGGTCCCATGTAGTCATTTGTCAGCTGCACGTTAAAGAACCCTTGCGAGGCAAAATTTGCGGCCCCTATAACGCCGTCCTGAAATGACCATGGCAGTTGAAAAGGACGTTAATACCAAACAAACCAATGTCATCCAGAGTGCTCATAACCAACACTTATCCACATGAAACTTACGGTTTTTGTATGTCATTTCAATAAAAAATAAATTGGTTTTAATTTTGCACCATTCTTTCAAGTAATCCTATTTACACTGAAGTGCCAAAAGCCATGGGAGCATTGTATGCAAATTTTCAAGAGTTGCTTGCATCACATAAAAGGTGTATAAATAGGCATAGCATTCTTAGTGCTGTCAATTCAACTATTAGCAGTCGCCTGAAACTTCTTGTCACATGATTATGGCTACACGACAAGAATTATCAGAGTTTGAATGCAGAATGATAGTTGGAGCTAGATGAATGGGACGTTCCATTTTTGAAATGGTGCGGGCATTCAACATTCTTGTTCCACAGTGTCAATGTTTTACAGGGAGTACCTCATTTCAGGCATTACCTTTTACCATGAACAGCGCAGTGGCTGACCACAGCTACTAAATGCTCATGACCAGCAACACAGAATGGTTCTTTGTAACAGATTCAAATCAGTGTGTCCATTAACAGCCACATTCAATGAGGGACATACAAGAAACATGGATTCTGTGCAATGAAATTTGGCACTGATGGGACATGGCAGCAGAAGACTGACAAGAGTCTTCCATCGAAGGGCACCTTGCCTGGGCTCAAGAACATATTCATTAGATCTTAGATGACTGGAAACACCTAACTTGGTCCAATGAGTCACGATGCAAGTGATGCAAGATGATGGTAGAGTTGAAGTGTGTCAGGAAGGCCGTGTGCTCCATCATGATGTGGGTCACGTTTACATGACAGGTTTTAAGTCCTCTGATCAGATGGTGCCTACCATTGACTGGGAATCATTATGTCCAGTTACTGGTGACATTTGCAGTCATTCATGGCCTTCATATACCTAAACAATAATGGGATGTTCCAGGAGGACAATGCCCCATGTCTTTGGACTAACATTACTCGTGATTGGTTTGGGGAGCATTCTAAACAGTTCCAACAAATGAATCGGCCAAGGACCTATTGAACCCCATCGAACATACATGTATTTGGAATATTATCAAATGATCCATTCATGCACAAGGACCTACCCTGCTACACTCACAATTATGGGCAGCTATCGACTGTATAGCTGAACATCTCTTCAGAGGACTTCCGCTAACTAATAAGAATCCATGTCACATCGAGTTGCTACACTTCGCCAAGCAAAAGGAGGTCCTACACGATATTGAATAGGCATCCATAACTTATGGCACTTCAGCGTGTTTCAGCTAAAGTGAACCAAGAGCTAACTTCTAAAATACGGTTCCATGACAATTCAGAACATGACAAATCAGAACGCTGATAAATCAGAACTATGCCAAATCAGAACTATCACAATTCAGAACAATGACATATCAGAACATAGATAAAACAGAACAATGACGAATCAGAACTGTGACGAAACAGAACGTAAATTTATTCATATATATGGTATTAATTATTTATTAAGTTTTATTTATTTATTTATTTATTTATTTATTTATTTATTTATTTATTT
>JAHWFO010018956.1:157525-204084 GCA_023313115.1 Rhysida immarginata
TTTATTGTTTGTGCTCGTTTTAACTAAGATCTAGTAAACAGCATGGAATAGTTAAGGGTTTTTAGTATACACGTAAAGAGATGCAAGTGTACATAATTTTCTGCAGGGTCATTCCATATCATTTCACCCAGGCCATGTCATCCACCTCTTCAGATTTTGGCAATTTTTTTTTTACATGTTGCTGTTACCAAGTTATGAAACCATACGAAATTATTTTGGCCTAAGTCAAATACTTTTGGAGATACAAGGTGTCAAAGTTTAAGTAAATTAGGCGAGTTAGGTATTTCCGCAGTTTTGCCTAAAAAAAAATCATAACTCAGTAAAAAATGAAGATGTCAGTACCATTTTTTTTTTTTTTAAACTGTATTGTGTAAGATATGCCTATTCTAGAAAAAAAAAATAGAATGTTTTCTAATTTTAAAAGTAAAATAATAAAAATTAAAAACACAACAGGGTTTTTCAATTTTTTAATCTGTGAACTTATTTTTTTCAAAATTTGATTACAAGGTGAGGCAGAATAGTTACCAAGGTGTTTTTTTTTTTTTAAACAAACCTTAAGTTATGGCCTAAAATAGTAATAAATAAAAATAATGGGGTTTTTACCTGCCTTTTGGTTTTTGTGGGCTTTTAATGTAAACAATTTTCGTTTCTGGATATTCACTTTTATGATAAGACTGCAGTGTTTTGTAAATGTAATTTGGCAAATAATAAATCCTTAATGAGTAATATTTGAGTATTGTAATTAATAATAAAATAATAAAAACACCATACAGGGACATGAATATGATAGTTAAATTTTATATAAATATCATTATATAATAAACTAAAATATAAAAGACTAACCTTATACTTCTGTGGATACTTGTATAGGGATGAAGGAGGGAAACCACTCGTCCACAAAAACGAGTTTTATATATCATAAATGTATACATTTCAGCTACCACCATCAGTATGTATCCAAAGATAAGTAAGTTTAGGACCAATGAGGGCGGGGGACTATAGCCCCTGTAGCTTCTCCCTTAAATCTGCCACTGTGTATTGTTGAATCACATACTATGTTTTTTTTTCTAAAAAAAAAAAGTAGTACACTCGTCCTGAGCCTTTTGTGATTGCAGTGCCGATTTTTGCAAGAACATTGCCCAAAGGCACGAAGGAAATGTCATCTTTTCTTGATGACCAATGAAATGATAGGGCAGGACCAAACGGGTGCATGAATTTTACTTGTACATCACCTTCTTCATGCTTAGAAATAATTATGCCATAAAATCAGTGATCATCATAAGCACATGCTATGTTTAAATTTGTGCTAAGTGCTGACAACTTAATAGGGGAAAATTTTATATTAAGGTTAAAGTCCTCAAGGTACTAACTCCTTTTGTACCCATGGTGTCATTCGACTGTGGGCAGAATTGGTGGAAGCTGCGAGTTCCAGGTACTGTCTTAGCTTTAGAAAACATGTTCTCTAGCTGTTGACAAGTTTCTAATAGAGTTTCTTTCTCTAAAAGCCAGAAATGAATTTTGTCAATCTTATAAGTACAAAAGCTTATAACTTTCTCAACACTATCGACTACACCTCCTGAAGTATTTTGAAGACTCTTCCTTGTAACTAAGTGCTTTACAGTCCCACCGATTCCATCACAGCGAGTCTTCCCATTGTTCTTTGCGAAAAATGTCCACGAGGCTTCCAAGTTAAAGTCCTGCTTGTGATGGCAAAGATTGATAAAGTTCTTGCATTCTTGTGCTGTCCGGCACAACCATCACTAAAATATAAAATAATTTACACTGCTAACGTGAGGAAAGAGTTCACCTAAAAACTGTGCTAAGATTTCTGTTTCATATGATTTTACCTTTTATGGTGTTTTATTATTTTATTATTCATTAAAGGACTCAAACATTATTCATTAAGGATTTATTATATACTTTATTTATATATTTAAGTATATATATTTAACTATTTATTTCAAAAAACTGCAGACTTATTATAAAAGTGTAATCCAGAAGCAGGAATATATATTTTTAATCAAAAATTGTTTACATTAAAAGCCCACAAAAACCAAAAGGCAGGTATCAGGTCGTTGCATATCAAATGTCGGATTTCAAGGTGGGTTCCACGCTTCCGCACGGTTTCCACATTTAGTAGCAAGTACCCATAACAAAGTGGTACATTCCCAGAGATAAACCTATCAGCGACCAGCTGCCTGAAATTTGCATGTCTGCGAAGATATTTAATAGCGTTTGAACCCAAGCGAAGATAGTCATGACTTCATACGAATTACGTGTGATAATGCATTACGAGTTCAGGTTGAATCACACTCCATCCAACACCTCTCGAAACATCAATAAGGTATTCGGTGTAGGCACCATAAACAAACGTACTGTCAACGTTCGTTCTGAAAATCTGAGCCATGCGGCAGATTGCCCAACGTGTTGAATGACACTGATCTGAAGCGATCTGTGGAAGAGGACCCATCAAAAACTGTTCGGGACCTTGCAGGGGATCATGCTGTATCAGCATCGACTGCCAGTAGACACCTTAGGACCATCAGCAAGGTGAAAAAGCAGGACAAATGGGTCCCATATAAACTTACGGAAAACCAAAAAGAGCATCAGTTGGAGATGTACTGCATTACAGCTTCCTGCAGCAGGGGGAGACGATCACCGCTGTGACCTACTGCCGTGAACTGCATCGTATGCACACAAAACTGTGTCAGCAACAACCTGCACTTGTGCATCACAAAGGCATCTTTCTGCATTCGCATGTTGCACGAACGACCGTGCAGGCGCTACAGGCTCTGGGCTACGAGGTGCTTTCACACTCCCTGTACTCTCTGGACCTTTCCCCTACCATCTTTTCCAGAGCCTGAACAATTTTCTCTGGAGGAAAACATTCCTAACCCAAGCAAACGTCGAAAACGCATTCTGGGAGTTTATTGAGTCCCGTGATCATGGATTCTATCGGAGAGGGCTTGAGAAGCTGCCAAATCATTGGCAACAATGTTTGGATTGCAATGGGGGTTATTTCGAAATGCATGTATGAAGGTGTCCTTTCTAGAGGGCCAATAACGATGACCTCTGCAATCCAACATTTGATATGCAACAACCTGATAAACACCATTATTTTTATTTACAGGTATAACTTAAGGATTATTAAAAAACAACAACAACAACAAAAAAACCACCCTGATAACTATTCTGCCTCACCTTGTAATCAAATTTTGAAAAAAATATGTTCATCGATTAAACAAATTGAAAAACATTGTTGTTTTTATTTTTTAATAATTTTACATGTAAAAACGGGAACACAAGCTATTTTTTTTCTAGACTTGGCATATCTTACCAACACAGTAAAAAAAAAATGGTATTGATATCTTCATTTTTGACTTATTTTATGAAGGCGCAACGAATGTCACGGAGTAATATGGCAGAGCCGTTTGCTGTAATAGAAATAGCAAAGGAGGGTGATTCTAACGATATATAAGAGATTGGTAATATTTAAAAAATGAACATTAGTCAGAGAAATTTTTGATCTCGTATCAATTTTTTGCCTATTTATTTATTAATTATTTTATTTTTTTATTTTTTACAGTTTGCATTAAATCTCAATTTGAAATTTCATACACCTGAGGAATATTTTCTTGGCTGGAAACGAGCCTCTTTTGCTCTTCCTGAATTTGATCCCGTAAGCTTATCTTCGTGTCACATTATGTTGTTGGGATGTTTTGTTAATTTTACATATTTGTGGGTTTCATGGCATATTTGATTTTTTACTTTTTATAGTAAAGCTCTTGGCCACTTTATTAGGACAAAGAAGTTGTTATTATTCAGTGAACAGATGCAAATTTAAGAAATGAATAATGTGTGAATTGTGTACTGGATGGCTTCAGAAAAGATCCTAGCTTTATTCTACATTTGAACAAATGAAAAATTGTACATCTTTATTAAGAGACATAATTGGGGGTGCGTATGAGATTGGTACTATTATTAAGAAGGCAACTATGTCTGATATGAAGAATTACATAATATTGTAGACAGAAAACTGACTAGAAACTATCTGATAGAGAAATGCCTGAAATTCAAAATGGAATATTCTCATGTATGTAAATTATCAAGTCTCCTTAACCTGATACCATTCCATCTAATGATTTATTTAATCATCACTATTGTAAGTACTTAATCTAGTGAAGTATTCTACAAAAGTACAATGCCTTTTAACTTGAGTAATACATATTGCTAATAACTTGCATATTAATTGCTAACCAAATACAGCACATTCAGGAATGCTGCATGTTTTTCCAGTAGAAATGTGTTTTTATGAAATTACACCACAATCAATTATAATCCAAATAGTTAAAAAATGGGTAATAGAATGTACCGTATTTTCATGCGTTTAGTTCACTCCTCCTTTAGTCCGCATTTAATAAAATATGCATACCGAAAACGTTTTCACATAATCCGGCTCTCCTATAGTCTGCATTTCATTAAAATATGCATACTGTAATCCGCACTTAACGTAAATTTGAAAATTTAGTAAAATTAACGAACCAATTCCTATGATCTCCTGAAGTTTGTTAAAACGAGATTTTACTGTAAAACCAATATTACATATGAAAAATTACTAGTTGTAAGAATTCCTATTCCCGCCTGATTTTTTATAATTTATTGAATATTTTGAGTTATCATATTTTCCAGTAATTAGACTGCAGCAATGGATACGATGCAATGCTGGAATTCATAGTTTAATAAAATAAAAAAAATGCCAATTTTGCTGCAGCATTGGATAGGTTGTCCGCCCCCCCCCCCATCGTCCAAGGTTGTATCCTAATTTGCTTTAAAGAAAATTGCTGCAATTTTATAGTGTTAAGTATCATTTTATTCCAGAAATAATAAAATACGAGGTTTGTTCCAAAAGTAAGTTTTGTCATTTTTTTTTCCACACGAAAACTTTATTGCCAAAAAAAAAATCCAGTATGGCATCATGAACTATACACCCTGCACTATTTTTCCATATAGTCACCACCGACATTGAGACATTTGTCGCAGCATACAATCAGTTTGAAGAAAGAGTAGAAGCAGACAGGCGTGGCCGAGGCTATTCGAGCACAAATGACTATTGCAGACGTGTACTGACAACATGGTCGCATCCTAGTTCACCAGTGAGGAAAAAATTCAAAGTGTCACCCTCGGCAGGAAAGATTATGGCAACAGTGTTCTGGGATGCGAAAAGTGTGATTCTCATTGATTTCCTCCATCAAGGGACCATCAATGCGGCACGCTACTGCGACACCCTCACCAAACTCAGGTCCGCCATTCGACAAAAGAGACCGGCTGCTACTCTTTCTTCATACTGATTGCACGCTACAACAAATGTCTCAATGTTGGTGGCAACTTTGTCAAAAAATAGTGCAAGGTGTATAGTTAATGATCCATGGTGTATTTTTTTTGGCAATAAAGTTTCCGTGTGATAAAAAATGACGAAGATTACTTTTGAAACAACCCTCGTATACATAATAATATTTGGAAAAACATTATAAAACATCATAAGGAAGGGCAGCAACATGAAAACCAGAAACCGTGGCGGATTTGGAAACTGATTCCCAGAGTTGGCTACCCATGAGCATACAGTTGCACATGATGCATGTTTCTGATAGCCACCTTTTATGTACAGAACAGGGTACTTAATACTTGGTTGATAGTCATAGTCGCACGTTCTTATGTAGACTGAGAGTTGAAATTGAAACCACACTGACTGCTAAGCGAAAGCGACCCCTTATATATCCCTCACCAGTGCAATGCTGCACCAACGGGTGTCGAATATCCTGATTGGTCGAGACCACGGTCTATATACAGGGTGTTTCAGAAAGGACTCCCCAACTTTGAAATGACATAACTTTATAACAGTGAGAGACAGAAAGGTGAAACAAGTGGTATGTTGGACAGACAGGTATGGAATTTCTGATACACCGGTTTGCAAAAATAGTTCCAATATTGGACATTAGAGGGCGTTGTAGTCACAAAGCAGTGTCCTTTAAATAGTGTATGAAAGTGTGCTACATGAAAAGATGTTCAATCACATTACAATGGTTTCGATATGGACCTTTTTTAACTTTAAATTTCTGTTGAAAGCTTTGCCTTGTCATTATCGGACTTCGATCTAATCGGTGGTATTCAAGAACAATAAAAACACGTTGCTCCAATGAATAAGGCATGATTTTCTTCAATTTCCTACAATAACTAATTCGATACAACTTCCTTACACGTGTCAGCACTGAACAAGACTGACGAATGAACTTTCTGTACTTCTGAGTACTATTTCAAGCTTCATCTGCTTGTAGCGCCATCTATTAGTCAATATTGGAACTATTTTTGCAAACCCGTGTATCAGAAATTCCATACCTGTCTGTCCAGCGTACCACTTGTTTCACCTTTCTGTCTCTCACTGTTATACAGTTATGTCATTTCAAAGTTGGGGAGTCCTTTCTGAAACACCCTGTATATTCATGGTCATCGAGCTTCGGCCATTTTCCATTGTTTCGAGAAGCTAAGGAAAACAGATCGCGTCAGGTGCTGCATAGATCGCACTATTCCCGACCACAACCTGCAATAGAGATTTTCATTGAAACTGAATACGAAAGTAAAGTTTCTGTCTGCCGATAGGGTGGTGCTGCAGGCGCAGTTGGGCAGATTGTACATGCAGCGCCACTTTTCAATAGAGTTCCCGCCCTACCGGGAGCTAGAAACTTTAGCTTCATTATAACAATGGAGCTCGATGACCATGAATATCTATAGACCATGGTCGAGACCAATAGCAATGATGGTGCCCTCTGTTGGCGAAGGCAGACGCTAGTCCAGTTGATCATCCAAGTGGCCTCTTTTGTAGGACAAAATGCAACCAGACGAAATTCACTTGGACAAATAACTTTTATCCCAAGTTTATTCAGAAAAATAATTTAATAAATTGGCCCCAGTGTTGGTTGGGCCACACATGCAAAAATTTTCACTTTTTTAATAGTTAGACTGTGGCCTAATTATCGGAAAATACGATAAATGCGTTTATTGATTTAAAAAAAAACACTTGGAAAAGGTATGAAATTAAAAAAAAACAAAAAAAAATTATTTTTGTTACAAAAATTTGGAATAATCTTCATTTAAACAACAAATTTTCATTATAAAATATTAGAAAAAAACTTTAAACATTAAGGAAATCCATCAAAATTGCTATTGTCTGAATCACTATTGAGAAGAGATGGTGAGTTGTGTACATTTTCTTCATCCTCATTTTTGTCATCAAAATCGTCTCATGATTCCAACGGCGGCTCCTTCAGGGCTTTTCGAAAATTTTTCTAATGATGTCTGTTGAAGCATTCTGCCATGAAGAATGCACCCATTCCCAAATTACCAAATAGGAAGCTCTTCGCATTCTTCCAGTTGGTGAATGTGTGAATACCGTCACACATCCATTCTTCTCACTTGCTTCTTATCTTAGGTTTAAAACTTCTGTTCACAATCACATTTAAGGGTTGCAACACCTTTGTCAAACCACCAGGAATTATTGTCAATTCATTCTTCATTTTTTTTTTGAGGTTTGTTTTGACACGGTCTTTTAAACTGACTTTCATGCTGTCCATGATTAATAACGATTGCAGATTAAAAAGACTTCCTCCACAGAATTTGCACAAAGTTCACTCCACATAGTGTCCATTTTAGGTAAAATTTCAAAGCAAAAAACATGTTTAGTCCGCAGACTAAACCCATGAAAATATAGTAATTGATAATACCGAATTTTGAAACAAAATGAATCGTGGCCTTGCAGAATGACAAGATTCATTTTATTAAAAAAAGCAATTCTGAGGAAAACAAAGACATTTAGGCATCTTTCCTGTTCAGTCCGATTCCAGGTCTGAATTCTATCAGCATCTGTTGGTTCATCACTGCGTATAATTATGCTTTTGTGTTCAAGAATTGAGGATATTTTTGTTGCCAGTATTCTCTGGATACCTCACACAATCTTGTGAACAATCATTGCTACATTTGTTTCAAAACAGTAAACAAGTCAGTCGGATCTGTCAGTAAGAACACACACATTTAGAAGCACTACAAAATTATTTATTGGTTATTGATTCATTTTAATTAATTTTACTGGCAAATTTTTGACTACCCTCTCCTTTTGCCAAAACAAATCTTGCTTCCAGAATATTTATGCCAAATTTGATATGCTGACAGTCGAGCTTTTTGAAATGTGAACTTCAGTTACGCTTGCAGTGTATATACAGGGTGCGTTCACAAAGTTTCAAGACTGATTTTTTCCTGAGTAGGGGAGGGCGCGCAGATCGGTTGCACCGACAGGGTAAACTAGTGGGGGGGAGGGGTGTCAGTTAACCGACAGCACAGCGGCAGTTACTTCCGAGATGCTGGAGTGAGCAGATCGCCAATGGCGTGAGTGCGTGTTCGTGACCTCGTCGAAAACTCGGAGAGTGCATCAAAAATGCCGAGTTGAAAATGCTCCGGCGTTTGAAGGATCGAGTCCGTCGCTTCTGCCAGGAGATCAAAGACAATTGGGTTCTTCACCATGCCAATGTGCCCTCTCACGTGTTGCTCACCGCCAGCGAAGTTTTGGACAAGTTCAACGTGACAACACTGCCCCAGCCACCCTACAGCCCCGACCTAGCTCCCAGCGACTTCCTTCTGTTCCCCCGAATTAAGAGAAGCGATTCGACCTGAAAGGGAAGCGATTAGACAGGATTCCAGTGGTCCAGGCAGCTTCGACGAGGTCCATTGACAGCCTTCCGTGCGAAGAGTTCCAGAGAGCCTATGAACAATGGAAAAAATGCTGGCAGCGTTGTGTTGATGCCCAAGGGTCATATTTCGAAGACTTTTAGTTTGCTGTACATAAATGTTTAATAAATTTTTTGTTCTGAGACCAGTCTTGAAAATTTGTGAACGCACCCTGTACAAGTAAAGCTTGGAACAAATCTAATATCTTTTTTCAGTGATGTATACCGACTGGCCAGATTATTATGACCACCTGACATTTGTAGGCAAATTAGTTATGATTTTACACTGAAGTTGCCAGAGGGCCAGACATTTATAAATATGAAAGCAGATTGTTTACCACGACAGTAGAGGTGATTTGTTTCTGAAGTTATGGGTAAATGACGCCATTTAACAGCCTTTGAATGTGGGATGATTGTTGGCACTCGGCACCATGGAGCGAGAATCAGCAAAACAGCTGCATTTGTTGAATGTTCAAGAGCAGCTGTTGTTAAAGTGTTTAAAGGCTGTACTGCCAGCCGAAAAACTGGGTCTGAACGTGCAAGTTGTGGCCATCAGCGACTAGTCAATGTTTGGGCAGAATGGAGAGTGGTAAGGCTGGTATAAGACAACAGAAAGGCAACAGTGCATTAAATTATTGCAGATCTTAATCAGGGATCCTCTCAAATGATCTCTGAATGCACTGTTTGCCGTATGGGATATGGAAGCCGAAGGCCTGTTTGAACATCTTTGCTGTCTGCAGTTAACAAGATGAAATGTCTCCAATTCGCACAGGTACAGAAGGTTTGGACAGTCAAGCATTGAAAAAAAAAGTCGTGTGGTCCGATGAATCACGTTTCCAGTTGCCTCAAGCTGATGGCAGAAACAGCATGAAAGCATGGAGCCCACATGCAGCTGTTGGGCCATGTGTTCCTGGCACGATTTGGGCCGTTTAATTTGTATGGAACAACATCTGAATAGCAAAACTACCTCAGTATCATTGCTGATCAAGTTCATCCTATCATGTTAATGGCATATCCCAATGGAGATGGATTCTTCCAACAAGACAATGTGCCATGCCATGGTTCTCGTTTTGTGCAGGACTGGTCTCAAGAACATGAGGGAGACTCTGCCTTGCTTAGGTGGCCCCCACAATTACCAGATCTCAATCCAATTGAGCGTTTATGGGTCAAAGTTGAAAGAGCTATCATGCAGCTGGTTCTGCAACCATCAAATTTCACAAGTATTATTCATTAGGCATAGTGTTAGATTCCTCATCACCTTTCAACACCTCGTGGAGTCAATGCCAAAAAGAATCGCTGCAATATTGAAGGCAAAGGTGGCCCAACGTAGTACTCATGGGGTGGTCATAATAACCTGACCAATCAGTGTATAATGTCAGTGCAGTCAAAAAATTTTTGGTCCTTTGATTTTATAACTTTTACTTACTTTTTGATGCTCTGTCCGAATCTCAAGTAAATCAAAAAATTAAAAAAAAAATTGGCAACAGAATGGCAGACTTCATGAATACAGTAATGAGGCTTTTCATTAACATCGTTATGGTAATGCAGTACCCACATTCTCAACTGGTTTTATATCGTTTTTCAAGATTTTGTGTTTTTATTGGTATATTTGCTAATAATATTAGAAGCTTCTTGTGAATTGATGGCATCTAACACAAAATTAGCTTTGATCCTTATAAGGTGGCCAGGTGGTGTAGTTTCATATAAATAACATGGTAGTAATGTTAATACTTTACAATATAACTGATATTCATAACACTAACCAAATTTACTTAAAATAAAGGATAAGAATTTTGAAGTTGCTGCCAATTTTGTTCATAAATGTTACCATAAATGAATGCAAAGAATACATTAGTCATTTAAAATACATTATTAAATAAAAAAAAAATTAAAAAGGGAATAAGAAATGTAATAAAACTTTAAAAGAAATCAAATCATTAGGTATAACAGCAAACATGAAAGTTGAAATGTTAGATTGATAGTACAATGCATGAAGCATGAAATATACAGTATATTCAAAAAATTCCAGGACTGCTGCCCATAAAACAGTACAAGTGGTGCCATCTCTGCATGACAAATGGAATCATGCAGCAACAACCTTGGGTCATACACAAACGAAGTTTCATTCAGTCTTGCTGAGTTTTGACTTGTGGGCGTTCATTTGCGTAAAATATGTTTGTGTACTCTTGTCATCAGGTGTGTTTGTTTATTGCGATGAAAGCGACTAGCCGTTACTACAAGTCATGATACCGTGAAAGTCGTCAGCCCGACGACATACAGGCGACTTCGTAAGAACAATCGACAACAGCGATGTAAGCCTTCTAATGCTCGAAGTAAATAATGAAATGATAATGCAACATTTTCATTAAATTATGTTTTCGAAATGATCCCATACACTATCAGTACAAAAGTTCTGTTTGAACTAATTCTTTCGTTTGTATTAATGACATTGCCTAAAATGCCGATCGCCTTCTCTAATGCTAATCCCGCAGAAGCTGACGAAGGAGCGTCTAGCCAGAACATTAATGCCTCATTGGTCGCTGTTTTCCAACCAAAGTCACTGAAACGTGCGGATTTCCACTGGTGTACACACTTTTTGCCACATTTCGCCGTTTTCCACCCAAAATCACTGAACTGTGCAGATTTCCAATAGCCTGCACAGTTTTTGCCAAATTTCGCTGTTTTCCACCCTCACATTCGTGCAATTCGCAATTGAATTGTCGCCATTTCTGTGACCAATAAAATAAGTACTGACTTTTAGCCTCCTGTAACCGGCCGGGGGGAACCAACTCTCCTTGTATCCAAATGATAATGATGATGATGATGATTTATTCAGCTGGCACTAAGTCTGCTGGTATTAGTCCTTGGAAATGCCTGTGTGACATCTGATGGACTGTACTAGGGGAGAGAATAATGCAGTGGTTCCCCCTTGCCTTCTGCATTTTAACGACTGCTGTAAGATGGTAGCAGCAACCGGGAATGACGGCTTTACATGCCCTCCGAAGCATGGGGAGGGGGCGGGGTAGGGATCGCATGCCACTGATGATCACCCATCCAGTGACTAGCTGTGCTAGGCAATCTTTAACTTCACAGAAGTGAAGTGCTTGCTCTGCGAAAGCCCCCTAGACCCCCCCCCACCCATAACCAAATAGATTGGGGTATATATCATTATTTTGCCCTCGGAGGGAGACGACATAGTAACGGAAAACAGTGACCAATGAGGCATACAGAGCCGAGAGTAGTAAAAGTTTTCTAATTTTGCACGTAAAATTTTCCTTAGAAATATGCATTTTTGGAAATACACAACCCGAACTGATGTGCTACAGAGCATGCTCGCGACTTCTAGAAGCACACCGTAAATGCTCTGGCTAGATACTTGTGCTGATTGATGGTTTTAGCTCCTCCACTTCATTGGGCAATGAAATGTAATTACATGAGCATCGCTGGCAATTGCAAATGGAAGTAATTAGTCTGACAAGACTAAACAAATGCAGTTATGTTAACTTCGTTGCTTTCATTGCATTAAACAAACACCAAACACAGTCATTCACTCGTTTGTACAGTGGAAAGTGGTGGCTGTTCTATGACAATATATCATCTTACAAATCCATCATTGTGCAGGAATTTTTGAGAAGAAGGCAGATTGTAAACATCAACCCCCCTGAACACACCTGATGACAAATTTGTATTGCAAAGACACTGTACGCGAATGAACACCTACAAGTCAGAACTCATCAAAACTGAATGAAACTTCGCACGGGTGTGGCCCAAGAAATTGCTACGTGATTCCCATTTGTAGCGCAGAGATGGTGCTACTTGTACTGTTTTACGGGTGCCAGTCTTGGAACTTTTTGAATATACTGTGTATTACCGTAAATCGATTGCTTCTTGTTTACCATATCACATGAATGATTTTCTTATTTAATGAAGTGGCATAACATCATGTTTTGCAACATCCTGTAGATAATTCAGTCATCCTTTTAATTACACTGGGCAACAATGAAATTACTTCTTAGGTGAAAGTGCCCATTCCTGAATGAATTTAATGTGCTGAACATGAATATCACATTGAAAAAAGTTGCTTGGCTCTTTTTTTGCAGAAATATTGACATATTGTCTGTTGTAGAGGGGCTATTGGAGAGGATTAACTACAGCATGTTTGGCTGACAGATCTGCATTGACCTGAAGGTAGTGTCTCTGTTGGTGGGTTTGCAGCAGGGATATGCAAAGTACTGCTGTTTTCTTTGTCTATTGGACAGCAGTCAATCAATTTGCACTGCATCAAGAAAAACTGGCCTCTGAGAGATCTTTTAAGTCTGGAGAAACCATGTAAGCACCCACCATTGCCTGAACCATACAAAATCATCATTGCTCCTTTACACATCAAGGTCGGCCTTATAAAGAACTTGGTAAAAGCCATGAACAAGAGTGGACCAGCAATCAAGTACACATTTCTAAGAAACTGTAGCCAATTCAGCTTTGCTTAGTCATATTCATGTTCAACTTTGTTTAAATTTACAGAACTTTTATTGTTTTTGTATGTATTTTTATGCAAAAGTAAAGCTTCTAACAGTTTCTTTCTTTCTTTTTTGCTTACATATATATTTCTAAATATTGAATAGAAAAAATGTTTTGAAGATGGAATAAATTTGTGTAATCCTTCAAGTGCTAATATAATAGCGCCACATCAAGAGGTAATTGTATATTTTTTTTCATAGGAATATATTGTAATAGATGTACTCAATCCTAATCTTTGAGATACAGTCGAACCCCATATAACTGAAGTTATAATGAAAAAGCAGTTATAGCGAAGTTAATTGAAATCCCCAGGAACAGGTTCATTGAAACTGTACAAGTCCTTTGGTTATAACAAGGTTCGACAAATAATAAACGAGACTGACGCTACTTTGAACGTGTTCAAGCATGTGCGACCATGATAGTGCGTGTTTTCGATCTATAAACTATTGATGTGTACAAGTTGCAACAGTAAAGTTGTATGTGCCTAAATATTCTCGTGCTTCAATTGCACGCAGTCATTAGTTGGCAATCTAATATTAAATATGGAACAAAGGGTAAACATTAAGTTCTCTTTTAAACATGAAAAAACTTGTACGGAAACTTGCAAGTTGATAAATCTTCATCACAGCTGCAGTTGCCAACCCGAACTTTCTAGTTTCAATTGTGACAGGAGATGAACCCTGGTGCTATCAATATGACCTCGAAACAAAACGACAGAGCATGGAATTGCGATCCCCAACATCCCCATGAAAACAGAAAAATTCTGTCTTGAAAAGTCAAGAAAACAAAAGTAATGCTCATTACTTTCTTTGGCAGCACTGGCATTATCCAAAAGAAGTTGTTCCGCCTGAACAAATAGTCAATAATGAGTACTACAGGGAGATCTTGCAGTGTCTGATTAAGAGAATCCATTGAGTACAGCCACAATTTCATGCAGAAGGGAGTTGGTTTTTACTGCATGATAATACCAGACCACACACAGCAGCCCTTGTTCAAGGAGTTCTTAGCTAGTAACAGAATTGTGGATTTATTCCCTAGATTTATCTCCAACAGATTTTTCCTCTTCCCAAAGGTGAAAACAAGTCTGAAAAGACACAGATTTGAGAATGTAGAGGACATCAAAAAGAACGTTACAGCCGAACTTGGAAGGGTTTAAGACGGAGGACTTTAAAGCATGTTTCAAAAACTTTTATTAACACTGCAATCCATGTGTAGCCTCAGAAGGTAACTACTTTGAAAAATATTAAACAGTTTTGTCATAAATCTGTCTTGTATTTGTTAAATTGCTCCAGTCTCGTTTAATAGTTGTCTCACCTTGTACATACATAAAGAACATTTTAACACAACTTTTGAAATTTTGAACAATAAATTTTTTTGTGTGTGTCTAAATTTGGCATTGAGTTACTTTTCTCAGTACGAGGAGACGGTGAGGAATAAAATAGTAGAGAAATGGGAATGATGAAGCACTGGTCATGGGAGTACTACAGTAATTTATGGTAGTAACGCCGCGGCTTATCTAATAAAAAAGTTGTAAAAAATGCCTGTGTGGCCTAACTACCGTTTTTTAGTTGCCTAAAACTGTTGCCTAGTAACACCCGAATTCCACATGTACATGTACGTATGTTTGCGATTGTCAGCACGTTAATAAAGAAATCCAGTTATTCAAAACAAAATTGTGAACATTTAAAAATTTGTTATAAGTGAGTTTGACTCTACATTTGTCGGAGGGGGGGGGGGTAATAAATGGTGTCATCAGTAGATTGGGTGAGTATTATACAGGGTGATTCAGAAAGATGATTTCAGTATTATCAAGAATGAAATCCCATGTACAGTTTGTAGTGGGGAACAATATTTTTCCTATAAACATGGGTCCGGAAATGCATCCTTACAGAGATAATGCAACTTATACGCGGTAGGAATGGATGTGCGTTACCCGGACGGCAATGGTAGGGTCCATGTAAATTAGGATCTAAACATGTAAATTGTTCGTGTTCTCTCCTTTAAAAGAGAGGAAACGAAACATGTAACTCCATTGTCGTACAATGGATCGCTTGAGTAATGCGTAGCTGGCGGACATGCATCTCGTCTACGGCGAGGCACAGGGTAATGCTACTGAAGCGGAAAGGATTTACCAACAACGTTTTCCAGTCTGTGATTCTCCAGACTTCTTCACCAGAGTTCGCGAGAATCTCATCTGCAGACTAAACACCTACTTCGAGGCTCAGGGCAACGCCTCCTAAAGATAAGGGCTGAGCGCGAAAACGTTAGACATTGTTACATCATCATCCGAAGATATGTTTAATCGCATTTCAGGGCTTATTATTGGTAGAAATGTGATTAAACATATCTTCGGATGATGATGTAACAATGTATGACGTTTTCGTGCTCAGGCCTTATCTTTAGGAGCGTTGCTCAGGTCAGCATTTTGAACACCTACTGTAATGTCATTCCTACCTCGTACAAGTTGCATTATCTCTGTAAGGACGTATTTCCAGACCCATGTTTATAGGAAAAACTTTGTTCCCCGCTACAAACTGTACCTGGTATTTCATTCTTGACCTACCTTTCTGAATCACCCTGTATACAGTTGTGTTGTAGGTATTTGTTGTAAAAGGAAAGATTATTGGCTTTTGGGCCAAGGATGGCAGCATTTCAAAAACTGCGGAGATTATGAACTGTTCCCATGCTGCTGTGGTAAAAGCGTACTGCACATGGCAAAATGGCACTATAGAAAATAAGCAATGTGGAAATTGTTGTGCTCCATGAGCCATAGATGAAAGAGGGGAACAGTGGCTGTGGTGGTGCATTTGGGTGAATCAACATGCTTTAGTGGAGAAACTTAAGGCCCAGATGAACAAGAAGACTACCAAAGTGTGACAGCACCTATGTTAACAACTGTGTACAGCAGTACCAAAAGTTAGGTTTCTCAGATGAATCACATTTTTTGCTCCATGGATACTCCATCTTGCAGCCTCCAGCAGCCGTCAATTAAACTGCAGTCAGCATAGCTTTATATTCTTGTGAACACTTTTCAGCAGAATAACTCCCAGATTTTAAATGCAAATAACAGAGCAATAATAGAAGTAATTCAGAATTTTCTTTCACAATTTGGATGAACAGTGTTTACCATTTACGTGACATACATTATCATTTAGTTTTGAAAACAGTATTGTCCAAATGCTGACCTTCATTTTGTATGCATTTCTGAAGCTTCTTCTTTAAGTTCTGCATTATCCAGTCATTTCTGGTGCAACTGATGCAATTTTTTGGCAGAAGGTTTTCAGTTCTTCTAGTGTTCCCGGCTTTCGTTTGTACGCTTGAGCCTTCAAGTGCCCCTGGTGAAAGAAATCAGGATTGGCGGATCGTGCTGGCTTTGAATGTCATCTCGCAAGATCAACCACTATTGGACAAAATTGTTTTCAAACCTAAATGATTGTGTATATGACGTAAGTGGTAACCATTGTTCTTTCAAAATGGAAAATAAAATTTCGATTAGCTTCTATCATTGCTTTGTTATTTACATTTGAAATTCAGGAGTTATTTCTTCCTCACCCTATCTTAACAGTGTAAAAAGCATTACAAATAGTTTTTTTTTATTTTTTCTTTCTGTATAAAATAAAAAAAAAATAATAATAATTTCTTTCATGTTATGGAACAAACATTATTTTGTTTATTTCTAAAAAACATTTTTATCAAATAAACCCTTCATCACACTAATTCCTAACATCAGCTCAGTGGTCTTATAATTTCTTAACATACCTTAGGGACACCTGTGTATGAAAATTATTTCAAAATGATTATAATTAAACTGAAAATGCCGTCAAACCTTGATTTCTCGAAAAATTTTTATTTCCCTGGATTTTCACCTTTTAACACTAGAAACATGGAACAGTCATTTTTACTGTTTTTTGTTTTAAAAATGCTGTAATCTTGGACCTATTTAAATTATTGACTTCCCCTTTTAGGACTTTTATTATTTAATGCTGTTCTTTCAAAATATCAAATTAGGTACGATTTGAATATCGCATTTTTGATATACAGGGTCGGGACACATTAATATGACCACCTGCTAATATCCAGAATATCCACCTTTGGTGGCAAGCACAGCAGCTAGTCGACGTAGCAGAGAGTCAATAAGTCCTTGGAAGGTGGTTGCAGGTATCTGGGACCATTCGGCGATCAGTGCATCCCGTAATTCCATCACTGTGCGTAGTGGAGGGTCCAACTTGCGGACATGGCGATCGAGATGGTCCCACAAATGTTCAATGGTGTTTGAGGTCCGGGGAGTTTGGTGGCCATGGGACTATCTTGTATTCATCCTCATGCTCCTCAAACCAGTCGTGGACAATTTTGGCAGTATGGCAGGGAGCATTGTCCTGTTGAAATGTACCATCACCCTGAGGAAACACTGTCGACACGAAGGGGTGTACCTGGTCTGCAACGATCGTCAGGTAACGAACAGCATTCAGTGTACCCTCCAGCGGTATCAGTGGACTCAGACCATACCACGAAAACATCCCCTAAACAGTCGCACCTCCCCCACCAGCCTGTTGTCTGCCAGCGATGGTGTCGGGATGCTTGTTCTCAGATGCTTCCCGGCGAATTCTCCATCGTCCGTCCACTCTGTTCATCAGAAAGCGCGACTCGTCAGAGAAAGCAACCCTTTGCCACTCGGCCGAGGTCCAATGGCGATAGTCCATTGCGAATTGGAGGCGTTTTCGGCGATGCACAGGCGTCAACATGGGTGCTGTTACCATACGCCTTCTCCGGAGCCCCAACTCAAGAGGGATCGTTGCACTGTCCTGGTGCTGACATGCCTAGTGGCCCCACTGTTCATTTGCTGTGTCAGTTGCTCAACAGTGGCACGCCGATTGGTCTTGGCCAGGTGTCGTAACCGACGCTCGCCTCTAGGATCGATGGCCCGTGGGGCCCCACATTTACCTCTTCGGTTGCTCGAAACTGTCTAGTTCGTCCAGTCGCGGTACACCTTCACAACGGCAGCCCTAGAGCAGTTCAGAAAGGTGTCCGTTTCTGAAATGCTGCCCCCTTGGCCCGATAGCCAATGATCATCCCCTTTTTGGAGGTCCGACAGGTCACTTGCTCTGCCCATGACGGCGACAATTGCTGTGTTAACGGATGCTACTACACGTCTGCTGTTGTCAGCTTTTAATGATATGCAATGATTTTTTATCTGCATACCATGGGATGTTCCAACATGTTCGAGGAGAGATGGTCATTTTAATGTGTCCCGACCCTGTATAGACAGCTTTACCTAGAACCATCGAGGCCAGTCAATTTGAGGCCTACATTATAGCTCGCACGCATTACTTTATATACTGCTTGCTTCACACTTTTACTCAACCGTAGTTTGAAATGAAACTATTATGGAATGTTCCAGAATGTTCCAGGGCTAGTTTAAAATTTTTGTTTGCTCCACAGTATCACAAAAGACAATGTTGCTAGCATACGGCCTCTTTTCATCAATAAAGCAATGGTCCATCACATAAAGACCTGCACGTAAGGAAGGCGACTAGGACGGGCATAAAGTACTGGACTGTTTCACTAGATATGTATTCATTGCAGTTATATATATCTGTGATGTTTATGAACTGAGTTTTATGGCCTCCAATACTATGATCAAACACATGCTTGAAGAAATTACCAATTATTTGCAGCTTGATAAAATACAAACATGATCTGCAAGACTGCCAATGGACAAGTTTTTAAAAAAACTTTTTGCTGTGCTACAAATCGTATGAAAATCTAATTGCAGATGAGCAACTATTCTCAAGAAAAGTGTAGATTTACTCAATATATAATGAATAAGCCAAATAAATTTAGCAGTGTTCAATCTAAATGTATGTGCAATGCATTCCCATACCGTGAAAAGATGAAAATCCCCCCTGCTAATGAAAGTTTACCAGAGAGGGTAACCATGCATTAGCTCAGGGCTGTCCATGATTTCTGTCCGCGGGCAGCGCCCGTGCACGCGGGTAATTTTCCTTTCCCCCCTATTGCTCATTATGTTGATCAGTTCCTTAAAGTCGAGTTGCTAATTTTCAATTCGATACTGTAAAAAAAAAACAAACCAGGGCAGTTTACCATTTTATTTCCTTCGTTTTAATGTGACAATTTTTTCGATGTCAGGTAAAATTGTATTTTCTTTTTCCCGGTAGGACACGGTTGCATATTAAGCATTTAGAATCCGATTCGTGTTAAATGAAAAAAAAAAACAAAACTGATTCTCCCAAGAAATTGAAAGTAAGAAAAATCAGCCTTGTAGGAACCGTAAACCGGATTGGAAGAGATTCCAAGATTCCATAAAACAATTGAAAACAAAACTGCATGAATATGCAGTATTTAAACATGACTGTCACACTTTGTATATCAAGGTAAAACGAATAAAAATGTCATGATACTTAACTCCCTGTGTCATACATTCCAGATACTAATTAGTTATAGGTATTTCATTATTTTATTTTTATTTCTTATTATTTATTATTATTTATATAGCACAGTAAAAAAGACTGCTGTGGCGCTTATAGGTATGATGAATTCTCTGGTGTTAGGTAATTCAATGTAGTTTTCCTTCGTTATCTCAAAACATTTTCTCGGAAAACCTCACTTTGTTGAATTTTGGCTTCGTGTGCCAGTGAAATGCAAAGCATTTAAATTTCATTAGTAGAAATTTTTCGTACCAAAACGAAAAATTTTGATGTCACTTTGGATAGCTAGACGATTCTCGTGCATTACGAAAAAAATTCGCAAAAATTTTTTTCAATCTCCTTGGCAAGTCTCTGTTGCATACGAGATGTTTGAGCATGTGCAGTTTGTGTGTTTCTGTTGGTAATGGGTAACTCTCTGTATACATACCATTTTATCTCTCACAGTACCTTTATTAACCTAAAGATCTTGACTTAAAGTAACTCTCCATATCTCAAAACCTCTTTATCTTGGAATTTTTTTCTGTTCCCGTGAAATATGAGATATCGAGGTTCGACTGTATTTTGTCACAAACTCCTAATATAGATTCTGTAATTTTTATCCATCCCCTTTAGTCATTTCATAAAATTAATTGCATGGTTGTCATTTTTCTTTTGTTTTTAGGTGGTTATTCTTGTAGGTTTTCCAGCTTGTAAGTTTCAGCATTGTCTTTGCTTCCTGTTCTCTTCCTTAAGATAATGAAAAAATGAAATGTTAATCTTTGAGAAATTAGTGTAATGATTTAATATTTTTTTTATATTTTTAGCTGGAAAAAGTTTTTTTACAAAATATTACATGACTCCAAAAGGTTATCATTGTATAAACAGAGTAAGGAATTTTTATAATTCAATTTTTTTTTCTTTTACTTTATGTATTGATTTACTGAATATTTCTTTTGAAGGACACATTAGGCAGTTGGCAAAAGTGCATTTCAGCATGTAAAGATGCCCTTAAGAGGGGTAAAAAAATTGTCATAGATAACACAAACCCTGATGCTGATTCAAGACTTAGGTAGGCAGAATACATGTATTATAAATTTGAACACTATGAAGGGCAGTCATAAAGTCATTACAATCAACATGAAAGAACGATCGCTTTTGAAAATGTTTGGTGCCACTGGGATGTGACATCCCTTGAGTGCTGGAGGATACAAAACGGTATTTAGTGTAGTACTGCTAAATGCCACCAGAGCGTCGAAAGCAACATGGTGCAGCTCATCAGAAAATTGTAGGTGCGAGTCGTGATAAGGTTCCTGTATTTGAAGGGGAACAACACCAAACAAATCCACGAGAAGTTAGTGGCCGTTTATGGTGACAATGCCCCATCATACACGACAATCACGGCCAAACAAATGTCGAAGACGAATATCCATCTCTGACGAGCCACAAATTTTCAAAGCAAATGGAGATGATAGTCCTCTCCAAACACTGTATCCCTGTGGAACAGATCATGGAAAAGGTCAGCGTAAGCCATGGCACTGTTTGCAGCATCCTACACGCAGAACTCCACATGACAAAGGTTGCTGCTAGGTTGCCACATGGTGCTCACACCTCTGCAAAAAGAGTGGCACAGGGGTCCTGCTTCCAAGGTTTTGAATCTGTGTCAGGCTGATCCGGATGAGTTTTTTGAACGGCTTGCCACTATGGACCCTGAAATGAAAAATCAGTGGAAACACACTTCTTCCCCACTGCCAAAAAAGGTGAAGTCACAGCCATCGTCGGGAAAGGTCATGTTGAACGTTTTTGGGACTATGCGCAGAAAGGTCAGATAATCATGGGAGCGTACTACAGGGACCTCCTGTGGCCATCAAGTCAAAGTGGTGAGGCAAGGTGTCCAAAGGGATCACATTTCTGCATGACAACACACCTGCACTTTCTGCACGTGAGACCGTGTGCATTGTGGGGAGCTAGGGTTTGAAATACTGCCCCATCTGCAGTACTCACCCAACATGGACCCAAGCAACTTCTTCTTCTTCCCTCGCCTGAAGAACCCAATTCGTGGATGGTATTTCCAAGACATGACAAGTTCATCTTTGAGATGGAGCAGTTCCTCAACAGCCAAAAGGAGAACTTCTATAAAAGTGGCATCCAGCAAGTCGCCATCAGTGCAAAAAGTGTGTGGCTCTGGGAGGTGCATATGTGGGGAAGGACTGACGCTACCACTGTGCAGTGTCACCCCATCTCAGTCTTCCAGCTGATTGTAATGACTTTATAATTACTCCTTTTAAGTTCCCTTATTCACTCTCGACAGATTGTCCTCAACCATGACACATGATTAAATTAGTCTGCGTTTGCACATGTGGCTGTGGCTACCAGTTGGTTATTGGAGGCCAGGAACTTGTTTCTCATGACATATTTGGGACATGCCATCCAATTATGACTGACATTCTAACAGAATTGTGAAACTTTTTTTCATGCCCAAAATCACTGCAACTATAACTTCCACATCCATCTCAAGAGGAAGATGGTGCAGTGCTGACTTTTTTCCTGATTGATTGCCCAATTGGTCTCCCGCCTTTGGCTTCATATGCTTCCTTGTTTCTGGTTGCTCACATCCGTGGTTGATGACATGCAGGTAATTTACCTGAAAGAAAAAGTCCTGGAAATTGTAGAAGATGCATTTATTTCCAAAATAATGTTCCTGAGCATTAATGGCCTCTTCTGTTTTGCCAACGGTTATAGATAAAATTACTACTCTTATAGGAGTACAAAGTTCCATAGTACGCTGAATCATTTTCTACAAATAGTTCCATACATTGAGTTAGAATATATTTTAGCATATACGAGGTATGTTCAAAAAGTATCGAACCTTTGGTCAGCAAAAATGTTTATTCATATGCAAGACATTTACTTCTTAGTAGTCCCCTTAGTAACACAAACACTTCTCCCAGTGGTTCGGCTATTGTTGAAAGCACTTCTGGTACACATCTGTCGGAATGGTGTTCAGCTGGGCATTGCGTTTCACATAATATCCTCTCTTGATTCAAATTGGGTTCCTTTCAGGGGAATTTTCAACTTGAGGAATAACCAAAAGTCACTCTGAAACATGTTGGGCGAGTGGAGAGGCTGAGAAAGCACAAGGAATGCTGGGTTTGACAAGTCTGAATCAGATGCAAAGAATGGGCTCATGGCATTGTCCCCAAAAGCCCATTGGATTTTGCAAGTGGTTTCTGCTTGAGTATCCCCAAGCTTTTGGCAAAATTGTATGCAATTTCACTGGTCAATTCATTTCATCGTTTTCACAACAATTCACAATCCGACGGGCTTTCACTGCACATCCTCACTCATACACCAGTTATAGTGAAACTTCCCTTAACAGACACCTCTGAATAGCGGACATTTCTTTGTAGCAGACACTACATTAGGTTCCGGCAAAATTACATTGTCTTCTATGGGCCCAATACTTCTAAATAGCAGATCTTCTTAATAACGAACGCGGACACTCAAGCTGTAGTAGTCCCTGCACTAACTTTTCATTTTCGACTTCTTAATAGCGGACAAACTTTCACTTTCGGTTTTAAACATGAAACGTGAGTGATGAAAAATTCTCAGCAAATAGGTTAAAAAAAAAGCTTCTCTTGCTTGTGTGTGTTCTCTGGTTACGTAAGTAAGCCATTCTTTCAATAAGCACCTAATTTCATACATGAATCATCACGTAGCTTGTGTATTGTTACGAATTGACAAACGGCAGTACAGTACATGTGTAGCTTATTTTAATTGTTCGGTTTCCAGATTCATGGCTGGAAAAAGAAAATTCTCACTTTAAAGAAAAGGTTGATGCTGTTTATCAACAAGAAAAGGAAAAATTTTGGATAGCGGACTCTTCTGAATAACGGACATGGTATAGTATCCCAAAGGTGTCTGCTATTGAGAAGTTTCACTGTACCATCTGCAGGTGGGAAAAAATTCACATGTTCTCACGAATGGTCTCCTTCACATTCCCACCGAAATAGGGCTCCTGCATCTATTTTGGTTTCTGTGGGAAGAATTAAGATTCAGAACTGTTTGAACACATCTTGTATGTGATGCCGTTTTTTCAGCTAATAAAGATGCTGAGTTTATTATATGATCACCTGAATGAACTAAAGAAATTTACACAAAAAGGCTTCAAATTAGTGTTAATATTTTTTGCTATTCTCTTCTTAAATCTTGTTGATTATTTTCCCCTCTTATTGCACATATGGGGTGTCCCACAAAGGACTCCCTGAATTTGAGTGAATATCTTGGAAACATACATCTTAAGAAGAATGAAACAAGTGACATGTTTATTTCAAAAGCCGTAAAAATCTGATATGGAAGTTTCAAATTTAGTTACAAATTAGTTACAAATGTTGATGACAGATGACGCTATATGTAGCAGACTGAAAAAAATTTCGTTCTTCGTTTGCACCATCTTTGTGCTCGAAAGGTGCATATTTTGTGAATCGATTGTGATGTGATTGCAGTGGCTGCTTGCAGAGGACTGTTTACAACCTATTTCTCAGACTCCGTACTGCAACTACAGCATACAGCGCCATCTGTCAGCGATATTTGTAACTAATTTGTAACTAAATTTGAAACTTGAGTATCAGATTTTTACGGCTTTCAAAATAAACATACCACTTATTTCATTCTTCCGAGATTTTTACTCTTAAAATCATAGAGGCCTTTGAGGGATACCCTATATTTTTGGTTGAATATACCCGAAATGTCTCATTTCAGGTTCATAAGCTGTGCTAAAGAGGCTCAAGTACCATGCAGATGCTTTTGGTTTAACACAACTTTGGAACAAGCTACACATAATAATCAGGTAAATTTCAGACTGTTAAATTTCACTTTTAAAGTAAATTATATTGCTTCCTTGGTTGTGATGTATAAAGAAAGGAAACCTCCAAACCACAAAAGCAAATGAGCAAAGAATACCATTTATGTATTTTTCTTACAAGACTGTGCCTTCATGTTTCTCAAAAGACTAATGGCATCATCATCTTATAAGTTTTGATGCCATTAATTATTAACAAAGTTTTATTATTAAAAACTTACCTACCAATAATTTTAACCCATCAGTGCCCAGCATCGTATTCATAGAAAGCCTCCTTTTCAGGATTTCTATCATCTACAGGGTTCTCAAATCTTTAGGATCAAAATTTTATAGCATTTTTGCTTCGCAGGGTTCAGATAACAGGAATTACCATTAATAAGCAGTGGCATCCCCTTTTGCTCTAATGACAACTTCCACCCTCTGAGGAAGACTTTCCACCTTTTTTTGGCAGTAAAGCTGGAATTTCTTCCATTCCTGCCTCAGAGCATTGCTTAGTTCAGCCACAGATGAAGGACGGCGTTGTCTGGCTTATAGTCGACGTTCCAATTCATCTCACTGGTGTTCTTAGGGATTGAGATTGGGGCTCTGGCAAGGCCAATCCATTTCTTCAACCCCGTTGTCTTGAAACCCGTCTTATACAGACTTTGCTTTATGGCAAGGGGCATTGTCATGTTGATATAGAAAAGGCCAACCCTGAACTGTTCCCATAATGTGGGCAGTGTATAGTTGTCCAAGATGTCTTGATAAGCAACAACATTCATCGTTCCTTCAACAGAAACAAGCTGGCTCAATTCAAACCATGAAAAAGAGCTCCTCCAAATTTCACAGTGGGCATCACACACTTGGGTAGGAAACTTTTTCCAGGCATCCACCAAACCCAACTTCATCCATCTGATTGCCAGAGTGTGTGTCGTGATTCATCGGTCTATAGGGCACGTTTCCATTGCTCCATGCTTCAGTTTCTGCAAGTTTTATACCACTCCAAACATCACCTGGAATCACTGTCAGTGATGAAGGTCTTATGAGCAGCACCAATACCATGAAATCAGAGAATGGAGTTCCTGATGAATGGTGATTATGCTAGCATCACAGGAACCGGAATTTCTGAACTCTGTAGCAGTCATTTCGGCAGAAGACCTTCGATTGCTCTGGTCACACGTGGGATCACTCGATGCTCTCTGTCTGTCAATTTCTTGGGTCTGCCAGTTCTTCACTCACATTATCTGTAGTTGTACAGGGTATTTGTAGAATGATGGCAGTCTCACAGACTGACTTGTTGCACAAGTAGCAACTATGATGGTTTCATGTTGGAAGTCACTGAGATCTTTTGAACGACTCGTGTCTTAATAATACGGAGCAGATGTGTGTGTTTGAAAGTGTGTGATGCCTTTTAAATAATTTACACGTCATTAAAATTTGACATTTGGCACATTCCATGATCACATATTTTGAGATAGGGAACCCAATAGTTAGAAATGCATATTTCAGGCGCCACAAGATCTTATCCATGAGAGGACGTGGCTGCAGCATGATGAGGAACCTGCTTACTTCGATGTTGAGATCTGCAACCATCTGAACAACAGATTCCATAATCATTGGATTGGAAGGGAAAGTCCTATCTCGTGGCCAGCGGGACTTCTGGATCTCACTCTTCTGGATTTTTTCCACTGGGGGCACATCAAGTCATCGGTGTATGAAATCCCAGTAGAATCTGATGCTGTACTGCTCTCCAGGGCCCAAGCTATCTATCTCCTTGTATAACAAATACCAGGGATATTTAAAAGAGTGTGCAAAATTTCATGCACCAATGTAGTACTTGAATTGAAACTGGTTGCTTGAATGTGGTCACCACTTTGAACACTTTTGCTGAGATGTAAGTTGCTGCTACGAATTCCTCACACTTATTACTCTTTCAAGATCTCGTGGCACCTGAAATATGTGTTTCTGATCATTGGTTCCTTATCATAAAATATTTGATTTACCATCTGTAGAATTTTGATCTAAAACATTTGAGACACTCTGTATAATGAAAACCACTTTGACTTGTATGTATTTGTATGTATGCATTGTATGTATGCATTGTATGTATTTTAGTCACTGTAAGGATGATTGATCTCCAGCTCTAACTTTTTTCCAGGGTAAAAATGAAAATGACTCCTTCATGTCTCGTAACAAATCAAAATTTTATTTATAGTTCTTTTATCAGTAAAATTAAATAGAACGAGTAAGTATGAGGCAGGTCCAGAAAGTAAAGTTACAACTCCTGGTGGCAGACAAGTCATATTTTAATGCATAAGTTGGCTATACTGGCTTTAGCCTTCCGCTTCCCTCTCGCGGCTGTTCCTCATTGCTACGTGGAGTCTAGTTTGAGTAACACGTGTTTACAATGGTTGTGCCAATTCAGAATCCCACCAAATGTGAAGTACGCCCTGTCATACGTTTTTTCCAAGCACAAGGTAAGGACCCAGAAGATGTTCACAAAGCATTTGTTCCCGTTTATGGACACAAATGCTTTGTGATTAAGAAACAACTTCCACTTCTTTCTTAACCTGAAGATAACATCTTGCTGGACAATGTTTCCACGATGATGACTAGATCAAGTACGAGGTTGAAATGTGGTTCCAGCAGCAGGCACCAGAATTATATGACTGATGGATACAGATAGTACCTAGACTTAACAAGTGTTTGGACAGTGGTGGCAGCTAAGAGGGGATTTCAGAAAGTAACGCCATTTATTTTTTAACGGAGGAAATATAGTCGCTGTGTAAAATTTAACATAACCAAAAAGAGTACTTTCACAGACATTGATAGCAAGAATTGTTCCTGCGCACATGCACTATGAAATATTTTGTCAGATAAATATTTTTTGAAAGAATACTAACCGTTGTAACCTTACTTTTTGGACACGCCTTGTATACTAAGTCCCCTATATGTGAACTTTGGAGTAATGAATCTGCATGTCCAATAAATTAAAATTTATTTGAAAACGTGGAAAAATTTTAAACTTGTAGTATAACTTCGAATTTTGTGACAGTGCGTTATTTATCTTGAATGTTTGGCACTAGGGGAATTCAGGGCTGCATTGTGTTTGTTAGGTCGACTTAAAACAAATTTGACTTGCAAACATGCTTTCAGAATTGAACTCGTTCATATGTTGGAGGCTTTGTCATCATTAATGAAAGGATCAGTATATAAACTTGTTTAAAAAAAGGAAGAAAATCTAGCAATAGACGAATGATTTAATTTTATTCTCATGAATCAAACTTTCCTTATGCAGTTCCGTCTTCTTAGTGATGTTGCAAGTGCCAATAAAAATGTTAACATTTTGGTGCTGAATTCATTCAAGTAAGTAAAAGATTGTAATATTCTAATTCTTTAGTCTATTTTCTTTGTATTGTCATGTTAGCTTTTTACTATTTTTTAGTCTATTTTTTATACAGAGCTGTCACATGCAATGTTAAAGTTATGCATAGATCCACAAAGACACCGAATGTATGGGGCACTATTTACTTGAGGAAGGGGGCATCTTTTGTCTCTAACTTTCACAAAGGTGCCATCTGCTGAAATGGAATTTTTCTTTTTTTATATAATAACTCGTTGTAGAATTATATGGAGTTCTATATAACCAAGGTCATGTGATCTAACTCGTACCGATTTTTTTGTGCGTTACGGCTGGTTACAACAACATCAGTTAAAACTAACTATTTGTTAAAGTCCCGGTTAAAAGTTTTTGCGTTGCACCAAGTGAAGTTAGGACTTAACCAGACTTGAAGCAGCAGTTTAACTTAAACGCTCGATGACCACGGTTTAAGTCCATGGTTAGCGAAACTAAATGCCATTCCAAAACAGAAATATATTTTTAACTAATTGGATAAACTAATTATCAAGCAGCTAAATGGGTCAGCCATTTGAATCAGACAACTGGATCAGCTAAATGGACCAGCCATTTGGTTAAACTAAGTCCCCATTGGTGACTAGTTGCTAACAACCAGGTTCCCAGCAATTTCAAGACATAAATAGAACAGTTATCGCTTACACACGTGGTTTTGGCAACTCATCAGTTGCTGGAGGACAGAAAATCAAGAACAATGCATTCGGCGACTGGGAGTTGGACAACCGCTTGGGAGTTTCTATTTACGCCTATGCACTGTGCGTGCAACCAACCCTTCCCTATCATGTTTTTTGTTTATATCTTTGAAGTCTGAAGACGATGCGAAAGGTGTGGCTTCGCTAGTCCCGCGCCTTGATTTATCACGATTTATGAAAATAGCCCCAGCATTAGCTCTTTGCATGAGGCCTCAGTTTTTTTGACCTTTTCATTACCCCCCTTGTCTCAGTTCATTTTAATTTATTTCATGGTTACACAAGTCCTCGATAAAAATTTGGAACATGCCTTTATTTTCCACGTTCTTGTAATGGGGGGGGGGGGGGTGCATCTTCTATTTTTATGCATAAAGGAGTGCACCCAATATTTCCTTTTCTTATTTTCCTTTTTTTTTCTTCAATAATATCACTCAGCAACTGCATCCTCTACGTCCATCTTGAGAGGTAGCCATTTCGCTGAACATTGATACAAAGGCAAGAACGAAAAAGAGCGATAAGAACAGTGGTTTGTTTACCCATTCGGTCTCCCGTCTTCAGTTTCCTATTGTTTCTGTTTTTTTTGCAACCACAGTTGCAGGCAACTACTCGACAGTGCGTAAGAGGCCTAAATGGCTCAACCAAATGGATTAGCCGTTTGAATCACACATCTGGATCAGCCAAACTGATCAATGGTTTGAATCAGTCAGCTAGATCAGTCATTGGAATAAGCTGAATGGATCAGTCATTGGGATAAGCTAAAGGGATTAGCCAAATAGATCAGTTATTTGAATCAGCCATTTGGATAAGCTAAACAGATCAGCCATATGGGATAAGGTAATTGGTTCAACCATTTGGATCAGCAATTTGAATCAGCCAAATGGATAAGCTAAATATCAAACAGCTAATGGAAAACAATCAGCCATGTTGACTGGGAGTTGTTGGAGCAAAACTAACCAATCACAGTCCTCGGTACTTATATTCCATCTAGTTAGCTAACCGAGAACTTAACTAGGGCTGGTTTCCCAGTTGAAGGACTTAACCGATTGTTAACTAACCAAAAGTTAGAGTAGTTTTAACTGTCGTTGTTGCACCCAGCCATTAGAGCTTTGGTATATACAGGGTTTTCACAAAGAATGACATTTTGTGATGTTATAACTTTTTATTGGATGGACTATGATATTAATTTTTTAATTTTCAAAAAATGCAGTAGTACTTTTTACCTTGTTTAATAAGTTTCGATAAGAACATTATTTATAGTGCAGCACACATCTAAGCAACATTCTGTTCCTGTCCAGTTTTGTGAATTATGTCTGGGGTGATACAAATTGCTTGCCACAATGCTGTACAGGTAATAATCAGTAGTCGTCATCATCAAGAGCGTTCTGTCCTTCGACAGGTCCAGACTTAAAACCACTTTCTCCACCCATCCCTATCCTGTCCAAGAGTATTTAAGTTGATGTTCGAATCGCCTGATTTCAAAAATCTGACAGTTTGAGTCTTCTTCTCCTTCTTCTTCTGGAGAGTTTCCCTTTAAATGTGCCTTCAAATCAGTACAGCAAGACTCCGATTTACGTCACTTCGCACTTAGGTCATTTATAAATTTCCACTACTGTTTCGTTATTACAGTGCTTGTTTCACACTGAAGCCAAAAAAATGCGAATTTCTTTCCCAAAAAGAAATTTAAAAAAAAAAAAATGCAACAGACCTTAAATAAGGACTGACTCTGGTGTGTCAGGTTGCTTGGATATCTGGCCAAGCCCCTAAGCAATGGCAGACAGGAATTGTAGTCCCTCTCTTAAAAAAGGGAGATCAGAAAGATTGCAACAACTATTGAGGCATCTCGTTGCCTAGCATTCTTGGGAAAGTGTACGCTAAGGGTTTGAACACAAGAGAAGTCGGGAAATAGACGACTCCAAACTGTCGGGGTAGTAGTGTTGTTTCCGACCCGGCCGAAGCCCGACGGATCACATCTTTGCTCTAAGACAAATCTTTGAGAAATCCTGGGAGTTTACAAAAGATGTTTATGCTTGCTTTGTGGACCCGGAAAAGCATGTGACAGAGTTCTTCGGGAGAAGCTCTGGGGTCATTCCATGTCAAGTCATCCAGGCCATGACACATACTATCTAGTTGAGAACAGAGATTTTGTGTATTGCTATTGTACTTAATTCCATGAACTTTTGACAATTTTTATTACTCCTGTGGCGGATTTAAGGGGGTGGCTACAGGGGCTATAGCCCTCCCCATTGGTCCTAAACTTATACCAGTAAGATAAATTGTAAAGATTTTTAATACCGCAATAATTTACAAATTTACATTTACAAACTTCAGTATAGGAAAGACTCCAGGACCATCACTTCCCTGGGGAGGGGGGGGGGGGATTTTAAATGACCTAAAACTTATTACCCAAACCCCCTGTTTTCCCCCCCCCCCCTCCTTGGCACCCCCTTTGACAAAGTTCTAGATCCGCCACTGTACTCTACAGACATTCTGCTGGTATAGTAATTGCAGAAATTTGATGCATTTGTTACTTCAAAGGAAATTGTGGAAATTTGAAAATTGGCTGCAGTTTTTAAATGGAAAAATGTAGGCCGACATTTTTTTCCCTGAATATTCTTTCTGACATGTAGTTTATGAAAACACCAAAGAATTGGCCATATAAAATTTTATAGATTAATTTTATTTATTTATTTATTTATTTTATTTTTTTATTTTTTGTTAAAAAAAAAAGGACACTTGCCCCCCTCTGAAAATCATTGAAAAAATTAGAAAGTAATCTACAAGTAGTAAAATTTCATAACAAAAAAAAAAAATCAGTTTTGAGAAGTGAATGGTACTTGCAAAAAAAATTCATCATGAATTTTGAGAACATTTCCATTCAGTATCATTAACATTCCCCCAATATCCTTAATAGAAATGCTGTTAACTACCCAAGAAACATTAACAACATAAGTGAGCATAAAAATATACAAATGCAACAAAAAGTGCAATATAAAACAAAACTACAAACTATAAAATGTATTCCTACATTACTTAAGACATGAACATTAACTTTGTTACAATGGTAACTTCTGTGTCACGACTGAATTAACTCAATGCAATGATACCTAGAGTTTTGTTTATAGTAGTTGAACACTTTCTCAGAAATCAATACTATATCAACATTACACAAAATGCTGATGCTACAGTCTGAAACTATACATGTAACAGATGCTTTAATGATTCACATCTTTAATGATTCACATTTAATATTTTTTTTGTACGAGGACCACTTTTCTTCCGCTAATCTTGAAGACTCCTTGCTTAGAGAATAAGTATGGCCTGTTGCTGTGGTGATATCAACTTCACTTAGAATGAATCAATGTCATAAACATCATTATCAGGCTAATAGAAGGACGGGGATGGTCCATGAGGATGCATGAACCTTACTGTAACATCTCCTTCTTCACCATTCACTTTCTCAACAATCCCCAAATACTGTACCAAGAAGGGTCATATGCACATGCAACAAAGCAGTGGGGCAGCACAGAACATTCTGGTATTAGTGGCAGAAATGCAGAGAAATCATGCATGATACTGAAATCATTATCACAGCTTAGTTTTTTTTTGCTCCAATATAGATTGGCGATAGCGGTATAATGTAGGGTTGCCATCCGTCCGGGTTTCCCCAGATTTGTCCTAGTTTAGAGGGCGTCCGGGCGGGGTTTCATTTGTAGTCCGGGTTCTAAAGTTTTCAAATTAATGGTCACCGCCAAAGCGCACCACTGAGCCACCGCGCGCCCCCGCGCGCTGCGCCGCGATCAACCGACTCGTTCTTTTCCCTCCCCTCTCGTCTCAGTTATAAAACAACTTTGTCTTCTTTTGGCTAACTTTGACTAAATTAGTGTAAAATTGTATGCAAATACATAAAAAGTTGATTTATAACAATTGAAACTAATTTTTATTTTGCTGAGTAACTTTAAAAAAAACAAACAACACTGTTTACATGTCCGGGTTTTAAGCTTCGAAATCCGGTGTTTTCATCCATCGTGTCCTGGTTGACAGATTTTTGAGATGGCAACCTTATATAATGTGATGCATAGATCGTGTTCCAGGAACCATTTTTGCACTTTCAAAGCATGGAAAAAGAAAATTTCTAAGTTGTACCATTTCATCTTTTGAAACAAAGAGAACTGAAATTCCTTGTAGGTTCTCCTGTCAGAATTCAAATATCTGTAACGCTGTAAGTAGTTTATCTTTATATGGCCTTTGCAAACTTGTTTTTGTGACAAGTCTTTTAACAGTGCTACCAATACAATCGCATGGAGATTTGCTATGGCTGGTTGCAAAAAAAAGGACCAGCTGCACTTTACATTGAAATCATGTTCATAGTAGCAGATATTTCTGAAATTCTTACAATTTTTGTACTGCGCAGCACATCCATCAATGAAATATTCAGCATAAGCAAGGGGAATTTCAGGAATTTAGTCACAAACACGTGACATGGTAGTCATAAATTACCAATTTAATTATTTTTTTAAAATAGCATTTTTCCCATACTTCCCATTATTTCTACAAACTGATTCTTTTTGTGTGGCTTAAAGAAAGATTTATAATAATATTGTAAAACTTTCAAAGGAATCTGAGGGGGCAATACCTTAAAAAAATTATAATGGCCATGTCTCAAGTTTGTTTAAAAGAAATATCCACATTTTTTTTCTAAGACGTAGATTATAAATATTCAATGTAAGGAGCAAGATCATAAAAATATAAACCTTTCTTTTAATTTAAAAAAAATTCAAAGTTCTACTGCAAAAATTGTAGCAACTATTGCATTTTTAAATTAGAAAGTGCTCGTCTATGTTCGTGAATCCGTATAACTTCTTTAGATCATAGCCGAAAAATTACTTAACCTGCAACATTTAAATTTGGTAATGCTCATATATCTAGGTAAACTTCAATTACACAAGATGTCAAGGTTTTTTGTGAGGGTGTCATTTCCTAACATTTCTGGATGATTTGATATGGAATGACCCATTTGCCAGACATATGTCTTGTATTTGTTAAATTGCTCCTGTCTCATTTATTAATTGTCTCGCCTTGTAAAACATCTCAAAAATATAATTTGCAACACTTCTTAAAATTAATTTATTTACTTTCAGATCAAAATTTGAAACACCAAAAGCGTCGGAGGGATTCAGCGAAATTATTAGGATAAACTTTCTGCCCAAATTTAACAGCAAAAAGTGGGAAAAATTGTATAAAATGTATTTAATATAAATGTTTATTTGCAACTTTTATATTATCAAACCCAAGAAAATTTTAATTTTGTGTAATGACTGATTTTATTTATTAAAATTGACTGTGAAAAAGGTTATGTCAGGAACAGATAAAGGTAGATTCTGTTATTGGTTATATATAAGAGCATTTTTTCCCTCCCATGGAGGTCTAATAGCAAGATTATTTTTTTTATTTATTTTTTATTTATTATAAAAGGGGTTAAGATATATCATACAAAGCCCAACAGAAATCAGTATGGTCTAATGGACCGACAAGTTAGATCTCTGAGGGTTCCAACCAAATACATATTGAAGAGTACAAACTAGTACAAGTAAACATAATAATCAAAAAAAAAAAAGAAAAAAAAAACATTAATAATAAGCAGATCTACAAGATCGTACTATAATGAATAAGAAACAGTAAGTGTATGTATCAGTTAAACAAGAGTTACAAAATATAAATAACCTCAGCGGTACATAAATTGAGTAAATCCATACAAGAAATTACCTACCGGTATATCAATAAAGGGTGCAAAAATAATGTAAAGTTTACAATTCAACTACCAATCACTGTTATAGTTATGATAACACTAAAAAATTGCTGCAATGCTCCTGGTGATCCTAGTTAGTTGCTAACCGACAAATAGGATCACCAGGGTATATGTACATCATGATAACTAAATTGAAAACAGTACAATTATTGCCAAAGTAAATAACAAACAGTTAAAACAAAAGCTACATTCTAGCTAAACAATTCAAAAGTGAGTGTGCTAGAAAAGATCATAAACAAACATGATAAACTATATAGCTTAAACAGTAAAGATCATTGTGAATTATCCAGTGAGCCATGCTGTCCTCTATCAATTGACCAAATCAAAGAAATTCGTTCCCACCCGTTTCCTACTTGTGTGTATAGAAATATAACACACCAAAATGACACTAATTATTATTTAGAAATTACATGCTAGCATCGGAGCTCGAGGGATGCCAGACAGGTCAAATTGACCAACAAAGAGGCCCCTCTAGACCAATATAAATAAAATGCACATTGCTGAAACAAGGTAAGGAACAGAAAAAAAGATAATGCACAAACAACAAATGGTTATAATCAGAGAAAAAAATTAAGATTAGCCTCAACAAAGACTATTACAAAAAAAATCACTATTATGTGCCCATTAATAAACAAGCAAACTTAATCAAGGAAAAAAACAATGCAATTTTTTAACTCCGAAAGTCAAGGGAAAGATGGAAAACGTAATATTTTAAAAGTTTATAAAAGGCTGGATAAGACGTTCCAACATCTAATACCAGCATATGACAGACATCGACAGCGGTAATTGGGTAGTTAGCGGAAGATATAGATCGTGGGACGATCGTGTTGAGTATCGATGGTTATCAGCACTGGGAACAAGGATAATGGAAGTTGAAACAGACAAGATTGAATTCGAAACTTTAAATACGAATGCACAAACACGAACAAAATGCAATTGATAAATGGTGAAAATACGGTATACGCTAAAATAGTTTGACACAAATGTAAATTTGGGCAATCTAAGAAGAGTTCGTAGGAACCATTTCTGGAGTTTGAGAATCCGAGTAAGGTTCCAAGAAGTGAAAGATCCCCAGAAAATAATGCTGGAGCAAGAGAGGAGTGAATCCACGCATTATATAACGGTAATAGAGTTTTTTGAGACAGGTAGCATAGTCTGGAGATAATACCTTGTTTCGTGTTAAGATTAGTAAGTAATGAGTCAATATGCTGGTCTCAACTAAGATCATGAGAGATAGTTATATCCAAATATCTAAACGAGGAAGCAACAGATAATAGATTACCATCATAATAGATTACCTTAGGTATATTGCGCTTGTTTCTCTGACAGAAAACCATAGCTTTTGTCTTTTTAGTATTTACACGCAATGAATTCTTGTCAGACCAAATTTTCAATTTGGTAAGGACATCGTTAAGCATAGATATCGTTTGAAGAGCATCAGAGCTGGCGGCTATAAATGTTACGTCTTGGATTGCTGTTCTGAATTGTACAAGAATTTACAAGAAATGTCAATGGCCTTAAAAAAACCAAAAAAAAACATAAGATTCAACCAGAAAACCATTAAAATTGTACGAGGGGTGGTCATAAACTCATTACAATCAACATGAACGAACAATCGATTTTGAAAATCACTTGAGTGCTGGAGGATACAAAGCGGTGTCGAGTGTCGAAAGCAACATGGCACAGCCCGTCAGGAAATTGGAGGTACGAGCCGTGATAAGGTTCCTACATTTGAAGGGCAACAATGCCAAATTGCGAAGCAAGTGGAGACGATAGTCTTCTCAGGCCGCCGAACCACCATTGAACAGATCATGAGAACAGACTTCTGCATGACTACGTAGCAGCACATTCTGCACATGAGACCATACATTTTGTGGTTTTGAAATACTGCCCCATCCACCATGTTCACCCAACCTGGCCCTAAGCGACTTCTTCCTCTTCCATTGCCTGAAAAACCAGCTTAATGGACGGCATTTCCAGACGAGGTCATCTCTGAAGTGGAGCAGTTCCTCAACAGCCAAAGACAGGATTTCTATAAAAGTGCATCCAGCAAGTCATCCATCGTTGGGAAAAGTGTGTGCCCTGGGAGGTACAGGATCACCCCATCTCTCAGTCTTTCTGGCTGATTGTAATGATTTTACGACCACTCCTCGTAAGTGGTGATTTAACGTAAAGGTTAAATTTTTCTAATTCCTAAATGACAAATAAGTACAAAGAGAAGATAATAATACTGAAGCCCTGCAAACACATCACAAATATGGAGGGTCATTTCTCTTTAACTTAACCAATTTTGAACACCGCTCCCCAGCTATGGAATGCGCCTGAAGCCTATGTAAATCAGGTGGTGTATCAGTGGGCATTCCATAAATATTTGTTCAGGAAAGGAAATTCACAGCGTGACTAGAAAACTTAATGATTTTCGTAGAGGGTACGTAAGAGCGCTTTCCAAGGCGGGATTTCAGTGCCGTACACATCATGCAATAGTGCAAGATGGAAGGAATTTTGCTATTGAAGGCTGCTATTAACTCCATTCTGGCTGACATGTAATTCGGGCGTTCCCGACAAGTTCACTCATGAAAAACTACTTCGGAAGAGACCCCACCCCCAGCCGTTCACGTGACAGTCAAAAAGATCAGGAAGATCTGCGTCAATGGTAAACCGCATAGTTAAACGCAACTTAGGCGTGTGCAAGGGTTCATGCTCGTAATGAACGTCACATCCGTGAACGCAAAACCAACGCCCACAAACAGCCAAAAACGTGAATGGCGCGTGAAGGCTACCTTGCAGGCGAGAAATGGCGGTTTGTTGTTACGCTGGATGAAGCGTGGGCTTCCTCACAGATTGTGGTATGGTCCGTGCAATTGCCTACCATCCAGCAGATGCGAAAGACCAGACCGATTGGGTGTGTAAATGTCGTGAAAGTTTTCCGAAAAGCTTCGCGCTGGCGGCGGGGTACTGCTCAAAAGGACGGGTGTAGAAAAATGCTAAGGTGTGTAAATTACTACCAGGAGACCATTTTGAAACCTCTTTACACGGAGAGAACCCGCCATTGTACGGAGAGGAGAGCAACCAAGTTTGTGTTTATGAAGATAATGGGTCCAGCCACACAATACGCTCTATACAGAATTTCATGGCATAAATGGAAGAAGAGATTGCCAGGAATCAGGGGAAACACATTGAACATCTGTGGTGGAGAAGGAGCTTCACGTGAAGCGACAGTCATCCAAAATTGGCTAAGTTAAGGAGAAATGACCCTCTGTACAAATAGAAAAGGGAAGGAAAAATTCCGCGACCTGGACACGTTGAGATAAACTGAATTTAAGTAAAGAAAGAAATACGCTACTACAAAACTTGGGGTATAATTCAAAATGAATATAAGGCGATAAAAAAAAGCTTTTGGTTTTTGTTTATTAAACAAGAACTTCAGAAAAGCAAATGACAAGTCAAAGAAAGTTTTCGGATTATGCAAATGAGATGCAAACTCGTTATCTTGATTGGGTAGCAGGTGACATTCAAACTAGATGAGTCAGGTTACACCGGACTTCCATAACACTGACAGCGATGAAGCATGGACAGTATCAGACCATCCAGCAGTTCTTGTGGAATGCTCTTACACTCTTGCTCCAGGGCAGCTGAAAGTTTTAGACAGTTTTCCAGACATCTTCCCAGTGCATCCCAAGCATATTAAATGACATTCAGGTCTGGAGAACATGAAGCCCATTCCATGCCTGCCTCATGAAACATATTGTTGACGAGATGTGCATGGTGGGCCTTGCTTTACTGTCCATGAAAGGAAAATTGTTTCCAACTGCTCCAGCATAAGGAACATTATAGTGTGCAGGATCTCATCTCAATACCCGAAACAGCAGTCCGTTTCTGGTGACCTGATGACCGCCAATGCTAATGCCAGCTCACACCTTAAGTCCCTTTCTCGCACGAAACCGGGATTCTTCCGTGTTCTTCATTCACTCCAGATCAGGAGGTGATGACTATCAAGCTGCAGACGGAATCTTGACTCTTCAAAGAGGTCAGTTGAACACTCATCAAATAGGTGCACTGACGATGCTCATCAGCCCACCTATGGGTTCCATAGTGTTCGGCAGATAACGGAATGTATACTATTGGTTGCCGGGCATAGAGTCCAACACGATGTATGATTTGATGCATGTCCCTCATCCAGTGCAGCAAGAAACTGCCCCTACAGCTCGTTGCATTGCTGCGCCAGTTCCTTCTTGCCAATAATGTCATGTAGCGGTATCTCTTCCTGTTGTTGTAGATGGGTGATCCTGCCCTCTTCTTCTTTGTACTGTAACATTCTCTTGAAAGTAATTCCACAGCTGCTAATCACGCTTATTCCAAGTGCTGCTGCTTCTGTAGTCTGTGTTTGACCAGCTTCAAGACGTCCTATGACTCTCTAGGATGTTGGGGCAAATCATGTGGCAGGGGCATTGGAAGAGCAAGGAAATTGCAGAATGTGCACTTTGAGGATCAGATAAAGTGCAGATACTTCAGGACTTTCAGCATTTTTAGAGTGTATTTTGACCAATGAAATGAAAATTTGGTTTTGCATTATAGGACAACTTTCTTTGACTTAAGCTAAAGAATAAAATAAAAACTGACCTTACGAATCTGTGGATGCTAGAATACATGAGAGAGAGAAAGGAGACTCCACTTGTCCACAAGAACATCCTGAAGAACATCCTTGTCCTTTACACACCCCCATAAAAAGAAATCACAAGGTGTGAAGTCGGGGCTCCGCGGTGGCCACTTTGCAAGTTCCAGGTTATTGTTTGCTCGACCAATCCTCCGCTGTGATTTCTTTTTATGGGGGTGTGTAAAGGACAATGTCTTCACCCTACCCCTTTCCCGTGACCTAGACGAGCTGAAAGAGCGCATTACGGTAGCGATACGTGGGATTGATGGAGACATGTTAATGCGGGTTTGGGACGAATTCGACTACAGGGGGGCATATTGAACATCTTTAACTGTGTCACAATAAACTTCAAGAGATTTTATTTTATTTTACACAGTTTATTGATGACCCTCTTATGACTTTCTAAGTTAGAAATGTGTAAATAATGTAAAATTATTAAAAGTAGGAAATTATATACTATATTTGGGTATATATGAGAAATAAAGGCATTCTTAAAGTGAAAATATGTGTGATATGTAAATAAATAATGAGAACATCCCCAATCCCCCGCTTTGGGACAAAATCACCCTCACTTTTGCAGTTGATTCACCTCATCAGCTAACAAGAAAGTTGGCAGCTCTGAATAAATTATGATACAACTATACGCTGAGTGACAACACCGCTTGATCAGTAGGTTGTAGGACCACCGTGGGCGGCGATACAGGCAGCGATACGTCTAGGTACAGAGTCAATGAGCGTGCGGATTTGTCCATTCCCTGTCAACCATTTGCCAAAGTTCGTCTTCTGAACGCGCCGATGGCAGTGCATGCAAGCGACGTCCAATTGCGTCCCAGACGTGTTTGATTGGTATGAGATCAGGGGAGACTGCTGGCCAGGAATCACCTGGATAGTTTGCAGGGCATGTTCTCCTGCTGGTCAATGGCATTGGACACTCGCTGAAGGAAGGGTAGTGTCACCGTTCATTTCTCTGCCCATTCGTTCACGGTGTTGCATTTTCAATGTCACATAGTGTAGATTCAGATTCTTCAAATTTCTTAGCATTATTTTTTTTACGGTAGACGGCGCTGTAATCACAAGGAAAAAAGTAATTCGAATGTCTCCGGAAAAACATTTTAGATCTGGGGGAAAAATGCTTGTCTATTATTCTGATATTGCACTGAAAGTAATTCAAAGCGAAGCTTTTGTCCCGAAGGCAAATAAGGTACCAGCAACAAATTGAACAAAAAAAAATAATGCTTAGGATCACCATGTAAAAATTAATGTTGAAATGCGTTGTAGTTGTAGCATGTGCTTATGAGGCTTGTTTTGCTTAAATGTGTTCATTTTTTGGTGAAAATCGTGAACGTTTGCCAAAAGTGTACACGAAACTGTAAATCCACCCATTTGGGTGCATTTCGGTGAAAATCATGAACGTTTGCTGTATAAAAAATTCAAATTTCTTTCTGGAATCATATTTCATATTTTTCTCCGCGATATAATAAAAAAAATCGGCGGATAGAAAAAGCCAGTTGACGAAATTTAAAAAAAAATGTGGAGAAGATTTGTTGTAATCTTGCAGTAAGCGTGTCAAAGCACCTGATGGAATGTACGAGGGGCGATTGATAAATAAGGTCTCCATGGCTGTAACGTTTTTATTTGTTAACCGATTTTAAAAATTCTTTTTGTATCTTATACTCACTTTTGTTCTCTGTGTAATGCACTATTCAACCTTTCGACATAGTCGCCATTCCTTTCCAAGCATTGTGCCAACGCCTGACTAGTTGGGTGAGAGGAATTCCGGAGTTGTTGCCGACACCAGGATTGAACGGCAGCGTTTACCTCGCCTTCAGAACCAACTTAGGGGCTCTTTCTTCTTTGGGAAGTGGTGAAAGTCGCAATGTGCAAAGTCTTTCATTTTTGAACTGCAATTTTTCATCTTTGAACTGTAGGCGCTGCAACGCCTCTGATGGTGACTCGTGTGCGGGCGGACATTATCGTACTCCAGAAGAGAGTCCAAAGCTGCCATTCATTCCTGGTGTCGACAACAATTCCGGAATTCCTCTCCGACGGGTTCACCCGACTAGTCACGCGTTGGCGCAATGCGTGGAAAGGGATGGGGACTATGTCGAAAAGTGAATAGTGCATTACATAGAGGACAAATGTGAGTATAAGATACAAAAAGAATTTTGAAAATCGGTTAACGAATAAAAAAGTTACAGCCATGGAGACCTTATTTATCAATCGCCCCTCGTATTTCCATTTGATTTGCTATTCGCGCAGCTGTGCCCACCAGTTTGGAGCGGACAATGTTACAAGAAAGCTCATCTGGCCATTTGGTCAGAGATTTTAGATGTTCAGCAATATGGACCAAATGAAATTTTTTAATGCCTGTAATTTGTTTTTTGTTAAAAATTTCAATGTAAATTAAATTCTTACTCTAAAAAACAATTTGTTAAGAAATTCTTTGGTGAAACATGGCAAGGGAAATAACACTTTTATCATTTATGAATATAAATATATCAGATTTTCCGCTCTAACTCCCACCCCCGTAACTCCGAACCCAGTAAACTAATCAAAAACAAATTAAATAGTACAGTAGGACATGCCTATCGTAAGCTACATTCCAAATTTCAACATTCTATGTCAAAAAATGAAGAAAATATGACTAGACGGACATTAACTACACCGTTTACTTTTTTAAGCCTGATTGCCTTATCTGGAAATTAATTTGCCTTCCTGCAGTTTTCGCAATGTCCTCCAGGTCGTAAGTTGTATCAACATTTCGGAAAACGTATTTAAGCGTTTTTTCGGACTTATACAAACTCTATGTTTGAGTTACGATTGACCAAGATATTGCAATTGCGAAAAAGTCACCAACGCGGAAGCAGATGAGGATGCTCTGGCCTACATCATCTTTCAAAAGGGAACTCAGATCCAATAAGCTAATCACCCTGTATACTAGCTCTGGATCGCCCTGTTAACTTCATAATGCCATCAATTGACTTTGCCTGTACCTTCAATCTCCAAATATAAGATATAACGCAGTTCAGATTCGCTCGAGTTTCTTTTGACAACCATCGAGCTATAAGTAGGCATAAACCATGAAACCTAACTTTCGGAACGTGACTGTTCCGCTCGACCCGCACCGTTTAAGGTTTTTCATGTTGCATGTTATTTAGAATTTTATTAATTTACATTTAATAAATCGGGGTGTAATTATTACTAGTTTAGATGACGGTCCACGACAGGCGTACGAGAGGTAGATGATTTAGTAAAAGTTGCGTTCCTTGTTCCCTCACAGGGCATCATGGAGAGTTTAGGCAGTCAGTTAACAAGATAAAACGTCTCCAATTCGCACAGGAACACAAGGTATTGGACAGTTGAGCATCGGAATAAAGTCATGTGGTCTGATAAACCACGTTTTCAGTTGCATCATGCAGATAACAGAATGATAATTTGATGGAAACTGCATGAAAGCATGGACCCCACATCTTCTCATTTCAAGTTCTTTAATTCTCCAGTTTTTCTATCTTCTTAATATCACCCAAAGTAAGAAATTAACACGTGGTTTTTGTTAGGTAGAAAATTTAAAAGAAATAACATTGAAAGAAAAACTTTCAAAGAATATATGATATGGAAAGCTGATCAATAAGTGTAACACTGATTTGCATGAAAATGGGAGATTCCTTTGCAATTTCACTGCATAACAGAGTATGCTATTATGAGATGATGCTTGTGTGAATGCTGTAAGAATGTCTCAAAGAAAAGAGCTTTACACAAATATAAGAATCCTAATAAATTGCATTAACTAAAGAATCGTAATCAATGAACGAAATACGTAGTAGTAAAAACTTTGCTACCGTACGATGCCACGCTGCCTACCAAGTGCGGTAGGCCGAATGGGGCCCCGTCGATGCGAAGCAGGAACGCCGTCGGTCCACTGACGCCTCCGGGAACGTTGGATCAATATCGGCTGAAGATGAGTGGACAGCATAAATCGTTCACCCAAGTATGGAGATTCTATGGACGAAATTGCAGGAAGCACTCCTTTAGATTTCCGTGTTGTATTGAGCAAATGGTAAGCAAGTAAAATAGAAGAATCGGCGACAGAATACACAAAGTGAAGAATGGCCAAGTTTTGCTTCAAGACGTCGAGAGAAGAATGGGAATTGCAACAACATCGAATTTTATTTCAAATTTTCAACAATTATTTAAACATCTGAGGTTTGGCGTGAGAAAAATCCCCTTAGATCATTGTTTACTTAAATTCAGACGAATTTTACATCTTTGAATTTTACGGAAATCAAAATAAATAAATAAAGCTGCTTTTTATACAGGAATAACGACGTATAAACATAGCAGTTTTCTATACCCTTTGGGGTGAGCTTTTTAAGCGAGTCCCTTCACCTCTCACTGAACAATAACCCAAGCACTTTATGCCGTAAGATGTTCAAATTGATGATCTTCCTGCACTTGGCGGTGTGCTAACCGGTAGTAAAATTGTTGAGAAACATTTTCCAGTATCTTTGGTGTTAATAAAAAAAAAATCGGGTAAAATTAATATAATTTTTTCCGTAAAATCCGAATCAAAAAAAAAAATTGAGGGTTCCTATTTGAAATTTCAAAGTTGCCCCCCACCCCAACCCTTATGAGGAGTGCAGTGGGCAAATTTTGGCACTATTTTTTTCTTTTTTTACAAGACTGTATTTTTCAAGATATTGGACTGTTCCAGGGACTTTTTATTCTCCGGTATACAAGACCGCGAAGTTATGGCACTGTCTGATACAATACTTTCAATATACAGGGCAAGTCAAAATGATTGACCCGATTTCAGAAGTTTAGTGTGAGAAATGTGCTACGAAAGGTAAACGTTCAAAGGTTACTTCAAACACGTCACATCTCATCACATCACATGTGTTCTTGTGAGCGCCTTGCATAACTCGACACACATCCAGCCGATAGTCTATCTCCTGCCAAACCTTTCGTAGCATGTCGCGACAGTAATGAACGTATCGTAATGTGAGACTTGTGCTTCGAAAGGTTAACTTTCACAGTTTAGTTTCCACGCATTGTTTGCTGATATTGATCGCGACATGCTAAGAAAGTTTGGCAGGAGTTAGACTATCGGCTTGATGTGTGTCGGGTTACGCAAGGTGCTCACATAGAACACCTGTGATGTGATGTTATGTGTTTGAAGTAAACTTTGAACGTTTACCTTTCGTAGCACATTTCTCACACTACCATATGTTCATTAGATTTCACAAAGTAAACGTCTGAAATCGGGTCCATCATTTTGACTTGCTCTGTATTTAATAATATCTCCTGCAGTAAAGATATTAAATAAAAATAATTATTGTTGCTCAGATTACTTTTCAGTGCCGTGCTTCAAGTCGGCACTAGCAATGGTTAAATGTACAACAATGCTTAAATAAAGCAAGACTTTGAATTTTTCTTTCTGTTTCCATAATACTTTTTGGGGTCGGATTTTTTATCCTCCATTTCCCAGAATGACATCCAGCCTTAATACATATCATGCTAAAAAAAAAAAAGGGGGGGTTTAAAAAGGACACTATTAAACACTGCATAAAAAGTAGCAGCACAGCTAAATATTCATTTCAACCTTAAAATAAAGTTTCTTTGCTAAGACATTCCCATGATGAAAAGGGTTTGGAGAGTTTCGGTAGAAAGTCCTTAACCTGCCTTCGGAAGAAACTTCATTCGAATGACCACCAAAACAAACTCCTGTTTAATACAGTGAAGAATTAACAATTAGAAAATGTGTACGCAGTTGTAGAGAAAAAGACGTTTGACCAGAAAAACTTAAGCAAAATCTTGTAAAAAAATTTGTAACTCTGCATTTGTGCATACAAAATAGGGATACAGCTTCTTACGACTTAATGAGCATAAGATCAGACAATGCCTATGCACATCCATGCTCTGGGCAACACTGGCCATGAATAAAGGATAAGAAACGTATGACCATCCCACCATTTGATTCTCTCATAATAAACCAAATAATGCTACATCAAGGTCTTCTGGATTTGTAATCCTTAAATTGTTTACAGAATTTACACAAAAAAACTTCCGTTCATCAAACCACAGGTGCATTCCACTACGGGGTTGTGCATAACCTTTTGCTAGGGGGCTGCGACTTAAGCCGCAGCGTTGTAGCACACTCTTATGACGCTTCGGCAGAGAGTAGTTCATTGTGCGTCTATTGGTATCAAACAAATATGGCTGGTTTAATAAATGAGAGTGAAGAGCAGCGTTTCATGGATAGAGTTCGTGCAAATGCATATCGAGAGGCAATGGAAGCAGGTGCGTCTTTTATTAATCGCAAATGGGTTGCGAACAAGTTAAACCGATGTTTTTCCGTTTCTTCGAGATCCAAACAACACTATCGAACCGCATGAAGTTTGTTTTTTGCACGATAAGGCACCTTGCTTTAAGGCTAATGCAACACAGCAAATCCTAAGGGAAAGTGCAATCGATTTCTTCTCATCAAACGAATGGCCCGGTGCATCCCCTGACCTAAACGTTGCTGAACATTTTGGAGCCGTGTTAAAAGACGCAGTGGAATCTTTAATGATTCAAGAACGTGGTGAAAATCGGTATTCTCGAGACCTTCTAATGTGACACTTGACATCTGTGCTGAAGGACATGGAGTACGATACTGCTCTGTTTGAGACACTCCTCCGCTCCTACCCGAAACGGATGCGTGCTGTTCGAGAAGCAGGTGGTGGCCACACTAAATATTGATGTGATAAAAGCAGAAATAAACGTACTTTTGGATTATCAACCGCAGAACATTCCACTTAGTTTTGTTTATTTTCCAGACCCCTAGCAAAAGGTTATGCACAACCCTGTACATAAATATCGATGAAACTCGCATCAGGATCCGAGCAACAATCCTCTTTCATTGTCTCCATTTAAGAATACTCTCCAAATGCGTTAAGGCATTTATCCCATTGTGTAGCAAGGCGTGTAATTCCTTTATGGAAGAAGTCTTTCGGTTGCGTGTGGAACCATTGAAAAACCTCTTCCTTCACTTCATCGTCCGACTAAAACCTGCGGCCTTTCAGATGTTTCTTGAGATCCCCAGACACGTGAAAGTCACGTGGGGATAAGTCAGGGCTGTAAGGTGGATGCTGCATTGCTTCCCAGTTGAACTTTTTGATGAGGTCTACCGTTGCTTTCGAGGTGTGAGGACGCGCGTTGTCGTGGAGTAGAAGCACTCCTTCTGTAAGAAGTCCAGGACGCTTGCATTTGATGGCCGCGCGCAGTGCCTTCAATGTTTCGCCATATCGTGCTGCGTTAACTGTGGTGCCTTTTTCAAGAAAATCCAGTAAAATCGGGCCTTTGCGATCAAAAAACACAGTCAACATTACCTTCCCCGTGCTGTTTGCGATTGCTTTTGATTTTTTCGGGGGTGGTGACCCATAATGCTTCCATTGACGACTTTGAC
>JAHWFO010018956.1:218353-236216 GCA_023313115.1 Rhysida immarginata
CAGCACGAAAGCCAAACTGCTCTTCCCGAAAAAGGTCATTTGCTAGAACTTTGGACATCGTGGGTAGCAGGCTAATAGGTCGGTAACTCGCCGGAATTGCGGGATTTTGCCCCTGCTCGGGGATACTCAACACAATAGATTGCTTCCAAGCCACAGGGAAGTAAGAAAATTTCCAGCAGACGTTAATGATATTAGTGAGATAGTCAATAAAGTTCTTCGGGAGATTTATAAGGGCGTTATTACTCACCTTGTCTCTTCCTGGAGCCTTCTTCTTTTTCAGTTTACTTATGATGGTGGTGACCTCTCCAGCCTCGATGCTGTTCTTCGTTAAATGCTGTGGGACTTCATCAAAGTTGACAATACCTTCTTCCACACGCTGAGACATGATTTGGTTCTCGGGTTTATCGTTGGTAGGAGTAACAAACTGCATTTCCATGGAATCTGCAATGACTTGGGCCTTGTCTTGATCAGTTTGCCCATAGTAACCTTGTGGTGTACGGAGTGGAGGAAGCGTAAAATTCTTCTTCTTCTATAAAGCTCTGACCATACTCCAAATGAAATTGTCGCGAGCCGACAAGCTTTTGAGTTTTTCATTCCATCTAGCGTCGCGAAGCTCTTTTATATCCTCTTGAATTCTTCGCACTAACCTGTTGTACTTGGTTTTGAGCCAAGGTTCACGATAGCGTTGCCATAGTCTACGGGTCCTGTTTCTTTCAGCAATTAGGCGTTGGATTCCAGGAGTGAGTTGGATTCGATGAGAAGGTTTATTCTCTGATGGATACTTACTAGCTTCTGTGGCACTGTTAATACATCTGGTGATGTCATCAACAAGTTGATCGATGTCCTCTGTACAGTAAGCAACGTCGGGATGGTAGCCATAGTCCTTAAGAATATCTTTGTAGAGCTTCCAGTCTTGATGATGTACGAGTTCCTCTCGGAAATCTATGTCAACATTGTCAAAGTTCAACGCTACAAGCAAATTTATGAAATAATTCTTCTGTTTCAGCTTATTTCACACAGATAGTCCGCCTGCGAGCGCCGCCATTTTGAAAACAGCACTCAGGCCTTTATCTAGTGGGCTGTGGTTAGTTACAAGATGACGACACTTGCAAATGCTCTATTGCCATTTGAGCGTTTGTTACGAGAGGGCGCCACGTGTATTTTTGCCATATCCAGTTTGCTATGGGAATTTTGCTGAGAAGACCAAAGCCACAAACGTCCATGGGGGAGGCGTCAGGTGACTTGACAGGGATAGCAGAAGGGTTTTGCAAGAATGCCAGTCTCTTCTTCCATTTGTGTCATAAAGTTCTGTGTTGAGCAAGCAGTGTGGCTGGACGCCTTCTTTTGATGAACACAAACTTTGTGGCTCTCCTCTCGTATATCCCGGGATCTCCTCCGAGTAAAGAGGTTTTAAAAAGTTCTCCTTGTAGTCATTTACATTCACCTCAGCGCTTTTCTCCACCCACCGAAGTTGCAACCGTCCTTTTGAGCAGTTCCCCGTCATCACGATATTTGCGCACCCAATCAGCCTAGCCTTTCGCATCTGCTAAGTAATTGCACGAAGCTTACCACGATCTGTGAGGTAAACCCACGCTTCATCCAACGTAACAACAAACCGCCATTTCTCGCCCGCGTGGTAGCCTTCGTAAAGTTTGCGGGCGTTGGTTTTTGCGTTCACGGATGTGACGTCCATTAAGAGCATGAATCCTGGCTTCATGGAACTTGCGCAGGCCTAAGTTGCGTTTATTTATGCGGTTTACCGTTGACGCAGATGTTTTTGCCTTCTGAGCCATGGCCTTCTGTGTCGGAGGGTTTTCCTCTGCTACCTTCTTCCTGGTCTTTTTGACTGTGTTAGGTGAACGGCTGGGGTGGGTTCTCTTCCGAGGTAGCTTTTCATGAGTGAACTTATAGGGAATGCCCGAATTACGTATGTCAGCCAGAATGGAGTTATCAGCAGCCTTCGATAACGAAATTCCTTCCGTCACGTACTGTTGCACAGTGTGTACGACACTAAATCTCGCCTTGGAAAGCGCTCGTACGTAACCGTGAATTTTCTGCTCTCGTTTCCTGAACAAAAATTGATGGACTGCCCACTGATACACCACCTGATTTACATAGACCCGGGCGCATTCCATTGCCGGGGAGGGGTGTTCAAAATCGGCTAAGTTAAAGCGAAATGACCCTCCATAATTGTGATGTGTTTTCAGAGCTTCTTCAGTATTATTATTATCTTCTCTTAGTACTTATTTTGCAAACAAACTGCAATTACAATAATTTTCATATAACACAACGTAAATCTTGTTTTTCACGTTTTAATGCTGTTTCTTAATGAATTCGGTGACGATGATTCTAAAAATGATTTTGTTCCACTCTACTGACGACGGTTGCAGAATTATGACTAGTATTGCGTATATTTGATTGCGTTGAATATCAATATATGACTCATCATCTTGGATGCAGAATGTCAATGAAAACGCATTATCTGCATTCACATCTACTTCTTCAAATCTAATTTGGGAGATGTGAGCGAGGAACACGGCGAACGCTTCCATCAAAACATAAAAGCTATGGAGAAGAGGTACCAAGAACGACGGGATATAGCAATGATGGGCGACTATGTTTGAGGCTTAGTTAGACAAGATGCTAACGTACACAAACGAAAAAGACGTTTCAATGTTACTTTCTAGCTCTGTATTTACTGTGTTCGAAGGAGTAATGATCCTAATAGTTCAAAAAATAAGTGAAATAATTTTTTAAATTTTGTTTTCTGTTAAAACCATTGATGATACACACAAATAAATGCATACAGTCCGGCGTATGGTTTATGGACGTGCGCTTTACAAGTCATTTGGTTTTCAGAAATAATAAAGGGGGCCTCGTTGTCAGTACGCCTCATTTATTACTAGTCGACGATGCCTGTTACCATGCAAGACCGTGCGTTTCTGGTTAAATGTTATTATGAATGCAATAGCAATGTACGGCAGGCTTTGCAACATTATCGTACCGTTCGACGAATACATGTAAGTCGGGGGCCAATGACACCGCAGAGTTTGAAGATGATGATGACAAGATTTGAAGCCACAGGTTTATTATCGGTAGCACCTGACCGAGAAAGGAAACCCGTCTCTGAGGCAACCGTGGAGGCTGTTTCAATAGCCATAGAGGAAGCAATAATGGAAACCTCACAAGGGGCGTGCAGCGTAAGTGCTGTTGCACGTCGAATGGACTTACCACTAAGTACGGTGTACAAGATCGTACGGAAAGTGCTGCGGTACTACCCATACAAATCCACCTTGTCCAACAACTCGAACCTAACGTTCTTTCTCGTAGAGAAACCTTCGCATTGGAATTCCTTGCACGGATGGAGGTGGACGAGCATTGGCCATGGAACATTTGTGGACGGACGAGACCCATTTTTACCTGAATGGAGATGTCAACACCCATAACTGCAGGATTTGGGCCACCAGTCCTCCTCATGTTCTCCACCAAATTCTATTGCATTCTCCTAAAGTTTCTGCGTGGTGTGGTATGACAGCAAATGTCATAATTGGACCGTATTTTTTTGAAGAGCAGTCGAGAGATGGACTCGTGACATGCATTGTGACTGCTGCTCGCATGGCGTCGATGCTAAGAAGTTTTGTGATACCAGAACTTCAGCAACGTGGCATTTTATACACAACGATTTTTATGCAGGATGGGGCTCCACCTCATATTGGTACACGTGTCAAACAGTTACTTCAGCAACATTTCACAGATGAACGGATTATAGGCCGAAACTTCCCCCTTTCTTGGCCACCCCAGTCACCAGATATCAACCCTGTGACTTCTGGCTCTGGGGTTACCTCAAAGCCACTGTTTATGGTGATAACGTCAGGAATTTGGCGGAACTGAAAGATGCGATACGCCGACAGGTGAGAACGCAGTAATCCGGTGTAACCTGCTTTCAGTAAATGGTGGAGGCCACATTCAACATGTAGCTAATTTTAGTAACGATTAAAGACTTGTTAACCTGTGTCTTCGTGTCTAATTTCGTATACGAATATTGCACAGAGCGCCATTTCATGCTGGTGGTGACCTTTTGAACTCATTTTTTTTTTGGTGGATATGAACTTCCCATACCCTCTTGTATAATATTACCAAGTATTATAGCTTTTGGTCCAGTAGTTTTTTTTTATGGCCATGTCAAAATGGAACTTTAATTATAAAGACCTTTTATTCTGAAAATTACGATATACCAGCTAATTGTATTGACGAACCTAACAGACTGTTGTTTCTGAAATTCATACCACTATAAAGCTATCCATACAAACGTACAATTACATCTAAATTCGTACATTGTAAGGATAAATTGTACAAGTTGGCATGTATGATATTGGGAGTGACAGTACCGGGCTTTGCAAAAGTTCTGTTACACTCGTGACGACCCTCAAAGAAATGGACACGACGATGTTCACGATGCAGTTAGACATGTTTTTATTGTGCCATCATGTAGAATTAGTCATTTAATCAATGTAGCCACCATCTGCATCAAGAACCCGCTCCAACGAGGCCGAAAAGCCTTGCAAACTTTGCGAATGTAGTTCTTCCTCATTCTGGTCCACACACGGTTGACAGATGTTTTCAGCTCGTCGACGTTGCTGTGACGGACCTTGCATGCCTTCCCCTCGACATGCGCCCACACGCTGTAGTCAAATGGATTGAGGTCTGGCGACTGCGGAGGACAAAAGCCCTTCGACCAGAAGGTCATGTTGGACTCCAACCAGTTTTGCACAGTGTTGTCCGTGTGGGCAGGGGCACCGTCCTGTTGAAAGATGTAGTCCGCATTTCTTCACCCAGGGAAGGACTTTTGTGGCCAGGATGTCCTTGTAATCAGCCGCCGTTAGCCGGTATCCACTTGGGAACCACACGGGTGGCATTTTCTCGCCATTCGACGCCACGATTCCGAGCATCATCACAGAGGCCGGGTGCTTGGTTGTAGACACGTAGCGGACCTTGGAGATGTCCTGGCCGAAGCTTACCACGCAGTCGTTTTGCTTGTTGACGACAGGATCGACCGTGAAGGTCTTTTCGTCAGAGAAAATGACAATTAGCTCGCCATGACTCTTCAAGTCGTTGAGAAGACGGCGACAGCGCTCTTTCCACCTTCTTCTTTGACCGCTCTGGACACTGTGGACACCGAAATTTTCTTTTTCTTTGCGAGCGCAGTCATTTTGAGCGTCGGGTCTTGTTCGAAGGCTTTTCTCACAGCCAAACGGTTGACGACTTGAGGTCTACCTGAACGAGGTTGATCTTTAAGGTCTCTCCCATTCTTGAGCCTGTCCGCAACTCTGTGGATGGTCATCCGGCTGACTTTGAGGAGCTTGGCAATCTCGGACTTCGTGTGGCCCGCGCGCAGGAGAGCAGCGTTCTCTACTCGTTTCGTTTCCATCGCTTTTGTCGTGGACATTAGGATCACTCAGAGGTTAACACGTAATTTCCAATATATTATTTGATCCTCTTGTGGAAATGGAATTATCCAAATCATGAGCAGTCCATTTTTTGGGGGATGTAAAGAGTGTAACAGAACTTTTGCAAAGCCCGGTATCAATTTTCTGTTGAATGCTGTCTTAAGCTAGTGTCCGTATGATTAGAATTACATGGCATACTCACGACAACATGTTATTCAATTGTGACCATTATTTTGATTTTTATAAGTGAAAATGAAGAACAGAATACGAGTGGAATACACTAAAAAATTTTTAAGAATTTAAAGAATTATCAGACTCTAGAATTCCACTATTAAAAAAGGCACATACACAAATGTTTTAAATGAAATATTTATTACATGTCTTTTGCACTGCAAAATAAATTAAAAATTATACATTTATCAATATATACATCATATATTTAATATTCAAGCATCCATTTAATCTTAAGGGAAAATATAAATGGATCTGATTTTTTTGCTTTGGTAATTAATGTACAAATAAACTCAAGTAAATGCATTTTTTACAAAAATAGAATTTACTGTAATTTATAACATTTATTGTATAGAATTATGCACGTACTTCCTTACATTTTCTTATAATGGTCGTAGTATCTCAACTGAAATTAAATCCCCTAAAAATATTTCAATTTGCTAAGAATATTATAAAAATTAAAAGAATCTGTAATTATATATAGAACTTTGTTCTTTTTATTCATTCATTTATAAAAATATATTTAACATACGCTTCTATTTTTCATAAATCATTGCACTAAACGTTTTCTGATTAAATAAACATTTGTAGCCAGACTAAAAGAAAATAAATAAAACACTTAAAAATACGCTACGAAGTACATACATACTTAACCTAGGTACTGGGTTTTTGTTTGTTCTTTAATTTTCTGTTTAAGTGTATTTTGTTTTTAATTCGAGTGAGAATTCTCAAAGTTTATATACAAAACTTGATCTTCACCAAAAATTTTGTTTAGACGTGATTAAGAGTGAGATGATGAAATGTCTTCCAGAGGATCTAAAAGTGTATAAGTTATTCTAAATTAGTTACCAATATAATTCGTTTATTAAAAATAGCATTTAATAACTGAATTATATACTAAACTTATTTCCTAAATCCAAAATTTATAAAAGTTTTATTTTCACAAATATCCAATGACTTCCTTTTATCACTCAGCAAATAAGAAATTTCATTACCAGATGCACACAAACATGGCCATTGTTGAGAGTTGCAGGAAATGACAGGATTACTGTATTTTCGCGAATATACTCCGCGGGTTATACACTTTTAATAACATTATCCCAAAGTTTTTGAATCCTATATATTGGATAGCCTGCGGAATATACAAGGATGCGGGCTTTCCAAAATATTTACATAAAATCGGAATTTTTGCAGGATATACAGAGATACGGGTTATACATGCATGCGGGTTATATTCGCAAAAATACGGTAATCCAAACAGGACTGATCAGGCAGAATAAATTAGAGCAAGGTTGATTGATTTCTGACAGTCTGTGCAAAAATGATATGGTGCGAGTTTTGAAGAATATTTTCAAAGTTGATAACCTATTTAGAATAACCCTTTAAAGAACAGTTTAGTGGATATCTGTTCCTATAGTTAAAATGCGTGTTGAAATTTCCAAAATTTTTTTTACTTTTTTAATACAATTTTTTAAAAATATTAAAAAGGCCGCCTTTAATCCACTATATTTTAATAAATTAACAAATGGGTGTCAATGGAAAAATAAATTGCTCCATAAAGTTTGGTTATGCTCATTCCAAATATCTTAGCTTAAACACAATCGCATTAAACTGTTTTTTAGTAATTAAAATTCAAACACTACTGAAACCCACTAGAAACAAAACTAAGTTTTTAATCTTAAAAGGTAACGCAATCTATTGGGTCTTATAACAAGACCCATGACTATTTCAATTACCTAGATTCCTTTTTCTTCTCCCCTCTCAATGCCCTGAATAGAATTTTGTGAAAATTAACAAGAAGTTTCATCATTTTTAACCAATCCCCCAACTTCAGAAGCTATAAAGGGATAATCGCCTAAATCAGCATTTCCCAAACTTTTACAATGACAAACACTCAATTTACAAATTACAAATCCTGAAGTTTAATGGAACGGTTTTATTTATCCTTCGAGCCAGGTCACGGAACCATAAGTTCAAAAATAGATATCCTGTTATAACTTTTTCTTACTCTTTGATGCTGCTCTATCCGAATCTCAAATGAAAATCAAAAATTTCGAAAAAAAAATTGGCAACAGGACGACCGATTTCGTGAATACAGTAACAATGATTTTCATTATTATCGTTATGGTAATGCAGTCCCACACATTCTCAACTGTTTTTTTATTCTTACTTTTACCTAGTTTTATAGTTTCTCATTTTGTAATTTTAGCTTTTTACTTATACATTCGCTAAATCTTTGAGATCAAATTTTTGAATTTAACAGTCTTACCCTTGGCCAAATTAAAACTTAAGCTTCCTCGTTGGCTTGTTTCCTTCTATACCCGTCAGCGCATTTGAAATTCGGCTGGGAGGTCTGGGGATCGAGATCCAAGATCAGAAATCATAAGACTTTTTATGTACACGAAACAATTAAAACAAATTAAACTGCTCTCTCATCGCTAAGTCCGAGCAATGCCGCGTACTCCAGCTAGTCTATACATATAAAAATGTATATTTGTATGTCTCTTATACAAATCTACTGTTTTATTCCGATTTTGATGAAATTATGCACATTTGACCTTCAAAGCAAGAGGAAGATCACTGTCTACCTGAGATTTCTCAAAAAAATTTGAAGCTTTTTTCATGTGTTCTTTTTTTCTGAATTGCAACATTTCATTCAAAAAAGAGCCCGAGCAACGCCGGGTAAAACAGCTACTTTAAAATAAAGTAACAAAGTTCAAGGGACCATAGATTTCACTTTGTTATATCCTTAACATGTACTATATAACATATTTCTTCGTTTTACCGCACAGCAACATAAAATTTCAATTATTATTTTACCACATTTATTTTGTATTTTTTTAAAAAATTACGTTCAGAATGGGCTTGAAAGAAAAGTTCCCGCACAATCACTCTAATTACGTTCAGATTGGGCTTGAAAGAAAAGTTCCCGCAGAATCTGTAGCGATGGAGGAATATGTAACCACATGCAATGACGTCTAATCGAATCACTGTATCCTTGTAGAGTAGAGACATTATCCACATTTTGAAAAATGTCCCAGCAAGTGATTGTGTCCGCATAGACACCTGCACGACACGGCTGTCCAAGAAGAGTGGTTTTGATTGGCCAAACAAAGTGGTCATTGCACATGAGAAATGGTCACAAGAGGAGCTGGAGAGACAAGGGGCAGCTGCATCACCACAGGGAAAGGCAATGGTTTGTATTGGATGTGAGGAGCGTGATTCACTGGAAATGTTGCCACGCAATCAGACCATCAATGTCCAAGTATACTATAAACAACTGCAAAATGTGGCAGATGCAATTGCAGAAATTCCTGAAATGACTGATGTCTTTCTTCACGACAACGCACAACCACACGTTCTAAATCTGACCCATCAAGAACTTCTGGGTCTAGAGTGGGAAGTTCTCCCTCACCCACCCATGCGCCTACAGACAACCACTTCTTCTGGGCACTGCAGAACTTCCTTGAATGACACAAACTTCGCAACTGCGGACCTCATAACCACGGAAAACCAGCTGCGTTTTACCACAAATGTGTCCGTGATCTATCGTTGGCAGCAGGTTTTCGACGGTAACAGTGATTACATTACAGATTGATATGGGCCTATCGCCGCATAGTTTCCGTGTATTCGTCATTGATAACCATTTGTGCAGGAACGTTCTTTCCAACCCAATAAACAAAGCAGTTTGACATCCCATCTTAAACGCGCACTGCAAGCAAGCCCAATTTGAGTGGACAGAAAAAAAATGGCAATGACTGTTACTTCATAATATCTGGAATTCATTATGACCGGGTTCTTGAAAATGTCCGTTAGTTATTTTATAGGGTAGCACTTAAAATCATAAAATAATGTTCATAATTTTTCACAAAACACTGATTTCCGCAGAGCATAGTTTGGGGAAAACCTGGCCTAAACAATTATGTTCAGATAAAGCATTTGGACTGAGCACAGAAAGTCTTTAGGCGTACTTTTCCTATTACAAAATAAAACAGAAGCCAAACTGGATTAATTAGGCATTCTTCCTTACGTCAAGCGGAGAGAGGGTAGGATTGAGGTAGAAAATTTAAAATAAGACTTATATATTATTTGATTTGAATGTACTTCAAACAATAAAAAAAAACAAACTATTTGTGAGATTCTAAGCATGAATACGTAATTTGTTCCTTTGGAAGGTAGCATATGCCTAACTTAGAAAAAATATTACTACAATAAAGGCACTTAATTATGGAATGCAAAAAGTACAATACAAAAATACAAGTAACTAATAAATAAAAGCGCTAATTCTCTATAACACTACTCGCATTAAGCTGTCATCTAAGTCGTAGTGAACTCAAAAATTTATAATCAAATTAACAATCATTAAATAAATGGAAATTTGGTTTTAGGTGATTACCATATTTTCACCCATCTGAATGTATAAACGACCCACAGACATTTTAGGATTAGTATCTTGTACAAAAACAAATGAAGAATTACTAATCTCACAGATATTAAATCTAAAAAATTTTTACTATTTCACCTTAAAAAATAAATTTAAAGATAAATTCTATGCCACATACAACTTTGTTTAAAACCAAAGAATACGATATCAATAATTACTTAGCATATAAAAACTTTTCAATTCAAACTCAAAATGGCATGGTGAAATCGTTGAATAAAGCAGTTTAAAGCCTTTAGTCGTCATGCAACGTTGATCGGAAGAGCATCGAGCTTTTGGTGCGGAAGCGTTTTTCAAAACCAACGATTCCACTTCTGTAACTCCGCTTTGGAAGGAACGGAAAGGTTCCGACACGCCAAACAATACTAAATTGGCTCCCACAATTCAAGTCTAGTGGATTCCTTGTCAGCAAGAAGCCTCTTGGTCGTCCTCGAACTGTGCGAACAAAGTCCTGGAGCAAAGTCAGACGATATCCGGAGGTGTGCCTTAGCTCCAATGGAGCTCACCTGAGTGATATTATCTTTTCCATGTTGTTTACCTAGTTATTATTTACTTTTCAATTAAAGTGTTCGTTTTCAGGTTATTAATCGCCTAATTGTTTCTGCCCCACTCTGAATGAAGTAGTCCGAAGGAGATTCGAAATCATGAATTGCATTGCCCAAATTTCTATTTACATCCAAACACAGATCAGGTTAAATGTATTCTGCACAGAAATACGTTGGCAAAATCTTGCGATATGTAGAGTCATTCGAGACTAGATCAAAAGTATATGTACTTCTTTCGGTGATGAGATTCACAGCAGATTCTCGCAAGAAATGTCATCATATTCCGCTGATTTCCTCAAGAGCGGGGAGGACAAGATCAGAGAGCAAATTTGCAATATCCGGAGACTGCAAATTCATATATACTTCAATTTTTGATTCATATACTACCCTCAATTAGCCCATTAGCTGCCATTTGGGGATCAGGTACTTAAACCATCTAACCTAACTCACACTATCTTTCACTTATAAATACGAGAGAGCCAAATGGTCCATGATGTTATCTCCAAGTGAAATAATAAAATAATCGCTTTTGTTCTGTTAGACTGGTATATCAGGTCGTTTTACTGGTTCAATCATGGCTTTTCATAAAAAAAGAAAGAACGACACCTCTTACAGGAAAGAAAACAGATGATCAGTTTCTTCAATAAGGGTAATTGTCAACATCGTGAATGTATTATAATTGTAATTGCAAAATTTTTATGCCAATGTAATTCCGATGGATAAAATGAGCCCAAACCTTTCAATCCCCATTTGGGAATCTGACTAAAAGTTGAAATTTTGGAAAAAAAAAAAAAAATGTTGATGCAGTCTTTGAAATTACATGTTTTTCTTAACATCAGGGCGTAAATAAATAGAAATAAAGCAAAAAATTCAGAAAATTAAATTTGGCAGTTAATGGGTTAATATTAAAATAAAAAAAAATTAGAATCAAATTTTTCCATAGAATTTACCCTTAAATCTTGTCATAATTTAGAGATTAGTTATTGTCATAATTTCATTAGGTAGCATGCTTTAACGCCATCAATTTGTTTTAATGAAAAACTCTTCTACCTTGCTATACACTCCAATATTTACAACACACAAAATGCCTAAATAAAAATATTAAAGAAAACAAGAAACGTAAGGAGTAGTTTCTAAAACTGATTCTGTGCAATAATTTCTTTTACGTTCTCTATATTAGTTTAAAGCATTCACAATAGACAACGTGGATACAACATGGTATAACTACGGAAACGTGTCTAGATTATTAACCAAAGAAAGAGAGGAAGGAAACTCCACTTGTCCACAAAAGAAGTTTAATATGTATACATATATGATACATATTAAACTTCTTTTGTGGACAAGTGGAGTTTCCTTCCTCTCTTTCTTTGATACAAGCATCCACAGATTCCTAAGGTCAGTGTATTTTATTTCTTTATTAGATTATTAAATTGGGTCCATGTTTATTGCTGATGTACAACATGAAACTTCCACCCTTGACTTCATTAAAACATTCTGTTTCTGTAGATAGTTGCCTGGCATTTCTTAACCACTGTTCCTTTTTATAAGCTTTTTATAACTTTGCTGTGTTAGTTTGTTTAGGTCAAATCTTGTAATCAATATTAAACCAACTTTCCGACAAGCTAGGGAGCTGCAATTTGACACACTTATGCAGAATCGATGACAATTTATGATAAAGAAAAAAAATTTTCAAATCGGTTCATTGGTTCGTGTTCTAATGGTACTAACTCATTACTACGAATTGATTGTTGTAACAATTGGACATTTCGTTATGGCGAGAGTTAAATGTATCTATTGTTTATTGTTGCAAAATTAAGCTGTATTGTTGCCACTAAATAAAACATTATAAAAGCTTGGTTTGATAAAACCTTTTTCCTCTTAACTTGTTTCAATTTGTTGGCGATTCTCACACATCTTTAATAAAACAATGCAATATCATGCATGCATTTGGTTAAAACTTAATTATTAAACATCTTAGCACCATCGTGTTTGTTTTTATAAATTAAGAGAAGTTAGCATGCATCTTATTCCTAAAAATTTAAAGAAATGTTTGCATCTCCATTAATCATGGAGGCCTATAGCAAAGAGAAACATACACTTGCTAAAGGAACCAAAAGAATTATTGTTGAATTATTAAGCAGCCAAAGAATCGAGGTACATATTGGTTTACAGTGTCTGTCTGTCCTTCATATTTCCTATATATTTTACAGTAGAAGGTTAAAATTTGGTACGTAGGTTACTATGAGTTTGATTGTGATTACCATACCGGAATCAGAGTAAAGGTCAATTTGATATACAAGTATGAAATTTGGTATGCAGATTTCTCTAACCAAGATCTAGATTACTATGAAGCCTGGGCCAGATTGTTCCAGAGGGATTAGAGTTATCGGGGTAGCAGTTACATGGTCTTTAGAACCTATTAACCTGTTCAAATGGCAACAGTTGCCATGTGATATGTCCATTTGATCATAAATGATGAGAAACAAAAGAAGGTGGCGAAAAATGAACGTTTTGATGAAAAAGGGGCCAATTTCCTTGAACTCGATGCTTCAGTTACTTTCCTATACCCTCCTTGGAGGCATTAATTTCTTATTTTTACACGTCAGTCATGCTTTTCCATAACATCATCAATTTAGCTTACGGAAATAATTCTACACCAATGGATGAAAATATGGTAATAAGAAAAGAAAAAAAAAACATGTTGCGACCATAACAACTTATTTTAAAAAATAAAAGAAAAAGAAAAAAATTATTGTGACATGAAAATTCATTTTTAAAGCATTCTGATTTGTCCCATTTACATAAACTATGAAACAAAGTGATGGTGATTTTCCGATGTATACATTAATGGGTTGGGCACCATTCAATACTTTTAGAAAGACAGTCGTAGAAAAATGTGAATTATTGTTCTGCAGTATCTCAATAAATAATTTCGAAACTCGCTATAGAGTTCGAGTGCCTAGCTTGGCCCGATTAACCTTGATACCCATGAAAAAAATTCAATGGTAATAAATTATAATAAATATATCCTAACAATACTTTTGAATTTTAAGCATTTTTTGGTAATTTCTAAACGTAAATTTAAAGCTAATTTACATGGGAAAAAAATTTCGTGATATATACAATTCAACTTATCGATATATACAATTATAACAACAACTATTAAAAAATTAGGGGAAAAAATCATCTCTTAATTTTTAAAAAGTCACGTAAAAAATGATACATCATGAAATATATTACTTCTATAAATGAATATTTATAATATATTACATATAAATAAGTTATGAATTCATTATTACAAATTATAAAAGAAAACAAAAACAATGAAGTTGATAAATTTAAAGACTTAAAACAAATCTTGAATATACAGTGTGTACACAAATGATTGAATACATATCGCTTAATATATCATCACGAAACTTTACAAGTACACAGAGCAATTCACCAACTTCTTTTCCAGGTTACGGGTGCTTGCTATGTGCCCCTTCAGTGACTCTACAGATATAAAAATCTATAATCGAGTGCATCGAGATACAAACGAAGCATGTTCCCGTCAATTAGAGCAAAAGATCGGTGATATGAGCCAGGTAATGGCAGATTAGCCGGTAATAGCAGCACAAACACTAACTTTTTAAAATACCCCTACAGAAAAGGTTAGATTAGGTTAAGGTTAGGTTAGTTTAAGGCTAGGTTAGGTTAGGTTAGGTTAGGTTGGTTAGGTTTAGTTTAGGTTTAGTTTTGGCATGGCAGCTTCTTCGGTCATCCTTTAATAGGAATGACCATTCCATTAATAGGGATCATGCATGAAATTTTTAAATTACTCTTTTCTACAGTATTCGTTAATAATATAAAGGAACAGTGATTGTTTTTTCGAAAATTGTTTTGTTATGATGCGAATTTCCTGTTCATTAGTATTGCCAACAATGCTTAAAGCTTACAGCCAACAATGCTTACTAGATCACTATCATTTACCTGATATTTGTGCATAATTTCTACGAATCGTTTCAAATGCGCATCAAAATCACCTCCTCTGAAATTTCATTTTTGAATTATGCGGCCTCATCTCTTCTTTAATAACTATTTCCATTTTAAGCCGATGCATAAAATCATCATGTTTGCTAGAAAGTGAAGTAATATATCGCTTTAGTTGAGAGGCGTGTTTCACGTTTCTAGCGCTAATTTTGACTTTTTCTTTATTTCCAATATATTTAACAACGATTTTGTATTCAGTGTAACACAATGTATATGAAACAGTACTTGAATCTATAAAGAAAATTCATGCAACATCCCTATTTTGCGTCTGTAGCCGTCCAGCGGAAAGATAGATCTACTGGGAATTTTTCAAAAAAAAAAATACTTTGTGAATTGCTCTATGTTTTTGTAAAGTTTCGTGATAACATGTTAATTAATACACCTACAATAAAATCATAAAACCATTTCAATCATCTGTGTACACTTTGTACAGTCGGGTGCATAAAGATTTAGACTTAAGTCATAGTTGAGGACGTGAATAGCACACCCCAAGCGTATACCTGCTACCCTATTTTCATTCAGAAGGGACAGGTCCAATCTAATCTGCCTTAACTCTCAGTAAAAGTACCTGATTTTGCAACCGATCAACATCCGGTAAGGTCAGTTCCTACAGAGCAAGTAAAAACCTTTTTGCACCCGACTGTACATAATGCTAACAGCATATACCAGGGCTGCCCAACCCGCTAATCACAACAAGCTCTTTAGTCGATCGTGAACTTCACTCTAATCATTACTATTAACTCTATATCCGTTAATAACTTCCACTTCCAGCAATGTCGGTAGATCAAAACCAGATCATGGCCATAAAAAATTTGGGCAGAGCTGGCATATACGAGGCGCGTTTTTTAAGTCCCATTTTGATATTTAAAAAAACAAGGACACATTTTTAAAAACCTTAATTTTTTATACGAAAGCCTGGATCTTAATCTACTTTTCAACATAATTTCCAGCTATAGCAAAGCACCTATCGTATCGTACGACCAGCTTCTAAATCCCATCCTCATAGAAATCGGCCATCTGATTTGCTAACCATTCCAGCACGGATTCGCACATAGCCAGTCCTTTGACTTTCCTCGAGAGATATCATGTCGAAGGGGATAAGTTTTTAAGCCAAATTGTCACCGGTGATGAAACATGGGTTGCTCTCGTTAAAATGGAATCTAAACAACAGTCCATGGAATGGAGGCATTCAACATCACCCAAGAAAGTGAAGTTCAAGCAAACTTTTTTGTGTTGGAGTGGTTAAAAAATCAGGCGGCCGATTTCTATGAGGATGGGATTCAAAAGCTGGTCGTACAATACGATAAGTGGCTTAATGTAGGTGGAACTTGTGTTGAAAAGTAGACTGAGGCCCAGGGTCTCATATAAAAATTAAGGTATTAAAATACTGTCCTTGTTTTGTTTTTTAATATCAAAATGGTACTATATAATTGGGGGAATCAATCAAGTTCATCCTTGACAAAAAAAAAGCAAACGAAGTCTTCTGTTCAATTTTGTAAATAATAAAAAAAATTGAATAACCTTTACAAAATTTAAAACTAATTTTAATCCCAGTAATAAAAAAAAAAAACTAGTTGTTTTCTGTTAAGCAGTCACAATTTAGGCAGCAATAAAGGTGTGTGGTCTGTGCTTTCTCCTGGAAAAACAAGACTTGTTAAAGAGTCAGTAGAATGGAAACTGGCAGATGCTACTGCATCATCTGTAATAGTAATGGTGGTAGTAGTAGATGAAGGTGATAAGGATTCATCATAGAAAGACGTCGATGGTTCAACCACCATTTGATCTTCGGAAATACTGTTTTGAATTGTATTGGCCAAAGAATTCAGCATAGCTGAACGGAGTGAAATGGATTCTGAAGGTAATTTGTTCCCGAATTTTGAAGCAATCTCTTGAATGAAGGACATAGATGGAACATTAGTGGCATCAACATTACTAGACGAGACTAGAACATTCACAGGGTTATCGACGCACGTGTGTGAATCTGATTGACTGCTGTGAAGGGGGGATATATCGCTTGATGAAACTGTTGAAAATATACTACTACTTTCTAAGTTATTTGATTCATGGACCAAAGGCAATATTTGTGGAGGTGGTGTTGGGGGTCGACGTCGATGCCGTCTGAGTCGACGTATCCGACGTCCCGAGCGAGCCCTCGAGGAAAAGCAATGAGTGTCGATTAAACCGACGTGAGCTTGCTGAAAATAATGAGCGGATGGATCGTTAATTGCTAATGAATATGAAGGCGGAGGTTCTCGTTGTAGGATTTCCCTTTCTATGCGTGATAAAATAGTAGAACAACGAGAATTTCTGTGATCTTGTAAGCGTAAGGCGTACAATTTACAGGTACAGCCTATTGCGATAACAAGTAAAAGGCCACAGATGAGCGATCCCATTACAGCTGCTGTTATGACACTGTTTTTAATACCTGTTAAAAAAATCATCAACTTTTAAAGAAAAACATAAATCTACATTTTATATTTCTTATACACTCACATGCCAAAAGTCATGGGAAGCACCTAATAACGTGTGGGACCTCCTCTAACCCGGCGAAGTGCCATAGTGCGACGTGGCATTGATTCTACAAGTCGGTGGAAGACATCTTAAGACATTGCCAACCATTCCGACTGTAGAGCTTCCCACAATTGCACGGTTGTTTGAGGTGCAGGAGCCCGTGAACAAATGGCCCGCTCGAGCAAATCCCAAATGTGTTCAATTGGATTCATGTCTGGTGATCGGGGTGGCCATATCTTGCGCTGGAATTGGCCCCGAATGCTCCTCAAACCAATCGCGAACAATCATGGCCCGATGGCATGGTGCATTGTCGTCCTGGAAAATCCCATCGTTGTCAAGGTATGTGAAATTCATGAAGGGCTGCAGATGGTCAGCAAGCAGCTGGACATAGCGCTGGCCAGTCAGTGAACAGTCTACCTTAACCAAAGGACCCAAGCCATGCCACTTAAAAGCACTCCACACCATTACGGAGCCACCACCGGCTTGCACAGTGGATGCTTGACAACTTGGGTCTTCATGGGGTTTGCGCCACACTCGAGCCCTACCATCAGCTCGTGTCAGCTGGAATCAGGGCCGTACCCGGGGGAGGGGGGTATGAGGGGACCGCATCCCCCCCCCCGAAATTGGCCACCATGTCAACTAAATTTGTTACATGG
>JAHWFO010018956.1:250349-308741 GCA_023313115.1 Rhysida immarginata
AATATTATTTTCAAAATAAACTTATTTTTACACGCTGTACGGTTCATTTTATAGTATCATAACATGGAAAATAATTCATTATTATAATTATACTAGAAGAGGTACCCGGCGTTGCCCGGGATAATTACACTTGCACAAACTTTTCCTTTCATTGTTAGTCATGAGATATATATTGTTGGTTCATGCAGTGTGTTTGTGAATTGCGTGCTGATACCATTGTTGTTACCTATTGTTGTACCAACTTTGCCTTGCATTGTTGGCAGGGTGACCAGACGTAGTAATTTCATTACTACCGTAGTAATAAATGGCCTAAAATCCCAGCCGTAGTAATTTGAAAAAAGTAGTAATATGTAGTAATATTTGAATCTCCGTAGTAATAAGTGTAGTAATATCATAGTCTAAGGAAGTTTTAGGATATTACTTCCTTAGATTATGGTAATATCCTAAAACATGAGCACTAATTGGTCATCAGTCCAACATGCAACACCACCTTGACTCATCGGATGGTGTTGATTGATAAGTTAAGTGATGACTCATGTTTGCGTTTCGTTGCGTGAGTGGATGAAGTGGATGTTGTTGTTTCCGTTTCACACAATTGGCTGCCAACTGTTGGCAGCAGTTGATTTCACGTTCAGTCTCACATCGCTTTCGCCAGACGCCTGACTGCAGTCCCCTGGGCTCAGCCCAGTAGTTTGCCGCATCGCTCCTTCCGCACTCCGCATTCGCATCAAGTCGCATCGCACTGCATTCGCTGGTAGGCCACAGCTTTTGTGCTGGTAGTTGGTGTTGAAGTATGCCGCCCTCCCTTGCACTCCCTCTCAGTGTCGACTCGTTTAAAGTTAACTACTTGCCTTGCGTTGTATAGCACTGATCTATAATTAGTAAAAAGTCCCCTTACTCAGGGCTGTATTTAGATGAAAAGAGGCCCCTAGGCTATTCCACTTAAGAGGCCCTTTCACCTCCCATTTTTAATGCTAACAATTTGAATGTAGGCCCCTCTTGATCTTGAGACCCTAGGCTGAATCCTAGTTAGGCTAATGGAAAATCCGGCCCTGCCCTTACTGTAGTAATAAGGTAGTATTTTGGGACACTTAACGTAGTAATATGTAGTAATGGGAGGCCTTGTGCCGTAGTAATTTCGAGTTTAAAAACCTGGTCACACTGATTGCTGGTCATGAGATATTTCTCATTAATATGCCTTGCCATAACCATGAATATCGATTTTTTATCGGTATTTATTATTTTTCCGAAATCTGAGGTAGACAGTGACCTTCCTCATGCTTTAAAGGTCATGTATGCGAAATTTTATCAAGATCGGAATAAAACTGTAGATTTGTATAAAAAACATACAGACCCACAGACCCACAAACATCCTTCTTTATATATATAGATAGATGGATTTGTATGATAAAGCAAACAAGTTTTTTTAATTATATTGAATACATCGAATCTACAATGAAAAATTAATTGCAATTTGATAAAATACTAATTTCCAAATCTTTCGTCTGATATTATGTATCATTTATATATAATCGGATGCTTTCATGCTGACTGGTTGATGGATGAGTACTTATGTACATTGAACCACAACATATTTTATTAATTTAATGAATCACGAAATATTTTTACTGAAAAAAGAAATAAAAAACTCCTAATCGAATTTATCAAAAAAATTTTATTAATTCAATTAAGTGAATAAAAATAGTGACCATTATACAGGGTTCGCGCTTACTCGCAATTTACGCGTCAAATGGGTATTTTTGCTAAAAATCGACTCGTGATTTTTTGACCAGCGAGTCAAAATTGACTTCTTAAATTTTGAACATCATCGGCCCATATCCTTCTCATCACATTTTAACCTCATTTCATTTTGTCATATGCGGTCTTGTTTAAATTTCTAATTACCTACAGCAGCAACTATAAAGGTTTGGATGCACATAAAAATATGGAAGTTAAAAAGAATGGAAAATTTGACTCGCATCTTCTGAAATTTGACTCGCAGTTTTCAGGCTTGGGAATCAAATTGACTCGTAGATTTTTTGTCCCAGCGCGAACCCTGATTATAATAATATATGGATTTTTTTCTTAGGCTATGCTACTGCTATACCATTTAAACTGGCTTTAAACAGCTCACTGGCCGCTAGGGATTTTCGCGCATGCGTAGTACAAAAAAGGTCACACATGAAAACGAGACTTTACAGACTTGTTATTATTAGGCTATGATATTAATCTGTCAGTTGGTAGTGATTGAACACACACATCTTAAGATCGTAGAGTGCAGGCAGGACGGAACTGTTGATGTGTGAGCGGCCGAAGACGATGAACTCACGTGCGATCAATTCAGAGTTCACCAATCTCACGGTTTTAGGTCTCAAGGCCAAAGCAACCACACACTTTCAGTTAGACTGCAGTCACCGTGCCTGAAAGGTTTATTTTTATACATCCGGTGGCAGGCGAAAAACTTTTAAGCAAGCTTAAATTTTTTTGGCCTGTTGTGAGATGGATGGCAGGCCAGCGTTCCTTTCTAGAACTACATAAGAAAAATACCTGTCTATGGAATATAAAAAACAGACTCGTATTCCAACAAAGAAATGGAAACCAAGGCCTATGACAAATTATTGGAATTTTATAAAATAACGATTCCAACGACTACAGTAGGAACAGTAAAAAAATAATAATAATTTGCGATGTGCGTTTCGGAAAGAATTAAAAAAAAGTGAAGGCAGCAAAATCTGGTTCTTCTGCTGATGATGTATACCGGGCTTTGCAAAAGTTCTATTACACTCTTTACATCCCCCCAAAAATGGACTGCTCATGATTTGGATAATTCCATTTCCACAAAAGGATCAAATAATATATTGGAAATTACGTGTTAACCTCTGAGTGATCCTCTGAGGGAAACGAAACGAGTAGAGATCGCTGCTCTCCTGCGCGCTGGCCACACGAAGTCCGAGATTGCCAAGCTCCTCAAAGTCAGCCGGATGACCATCCACAGAGTTGCGGACAGGCTCAAGAATGGGAGAGACCTTAAAGATTAACCTCGTTCAGGTAGACCTCAAGTCGTCAACCGTTTGGCTGTGAGAAAAGCCTTCGAACAAGACCCGACGCTCAAAATGACTGCGCTCGCAAAGAAAAAGAAAATTTCGGTGTCCACAGTGTCCAGAGCGGTCAAAAAGAAGATGGAAAAAGCGTAAGGCCTCTGCTGACGGATCGGATACGGGAACAACGTCGGGATCGCTGTCAACGTCTTCTCAACGACTTGAAGAGTCATGGCGAGCGAATTGTCATTTTCTCTGACGAAAAGACCTTCATGGTCGATCCTGTCGTCAACAAGCAAAACGATTGCGTGGTAAGCTTCGGCCAGGACATCTCCAAGGTCCGCTACGTGTCTACAACCAAGCACCCGGCCTCTGTGATGATGCTCGGAATCGTGGCGTCGAATGGCGAGAAAATGCCACCCGTGTGGTTCCCAAGTGGATACCGGCTAACGGCGGCTGATTACAAGGACATCCTGGCCACAAAAGTCCTTCCCTGGGTGAAGAAATGCGGACTACATCTTTCGACAGGACGGTGCCCCTGCCCACACGGCCAACACTGTGCAAAACTGGTTGGGGTCCAACATGGCCTTCTGGTCGAAGGGCTTTTGGCCTCCGCAGTCGCCAGACCTCAATCCACTTGACTACAGCGTGTGGGCGCATGTCGAGGGGAAGGCCTGCAAGGTCCGTCACATCAACGTCGACGAGCTGAAAACATCTGTCAACCGTGTGTGGACCAGAATGAGGAAGGAGGAATACATTCGCAAAGTTTGCAAGGCTTTTCGGCCTCGTCTGGAGCGGGTTCTTGATGCAGATGGTGGCTACATTGATTAAATGACTAATTACAATGTTATTCTACATGATGGCACAATAAAAACATGTCTAACTGCATCGTGAACATCGTCGTGTCCATTTCTTTGAGGGTCGTCACGAGTGTAACAGAACTTTTGCAAAGCCCGGTACATGCCATCTCCGTGGTATTATAATTTGTTATTATTTTGTACTGATCTGGAAGAAGTACAGTTTCAGTAACGAACTCTTATTATTACAGTAAGCTTTTATTTTTTAAATTGATGCATTAAGAATTCGAGAAAGGAAAGGAAAGTGTAAAATCATTTTTCACACGTTTTATTTCATTGAATAGACACTGCGACTGATAATGATACGAGGGTTGGGGCAGAAGTCATGGCAACTATTTTCTTTTCTTGAAGATAGCAGTCCGGTTGGAAAATATGACATATACAGACGAAAGGACAACGTGTTAACTACATGTGTGGACAATGAATAGCACTGAAATATCGTAACACACTAATTTATTACGGTAGTATACAGGGCAATATGGCCTTCACGGTGCAAAAGAATGACAACACAGTACACATAAAGTTGACATGACAAACCTGGGCCTAAAGACCCTCAAAGTAGTCCCCTGCTACTGTCACCACACGCTGCCAACTATGTGGGAGGCGGTGAATACCATCAGCCTCAGCATTGTGTGAATCGGGTCACCTGTTGGCGGACAGCATTAGCAATGTCCTCCCGTGTTGCAAACCGCCTACCACGAAGTGGTTCCTTAATCTTGCGAATGAGATCAAAGTCACAGGAGAACGGCTATTTTGATGAAAGCGCGCTGCTCAACACGGGTTACTTCCATCTCGCACGACACTCACCAACTGACTTTGGTAAAATACTTTGGAATGTAAAATTTTAAAGAAAGATTATTTAGTTCCAGGTGGGGTCGTTAATATTTGAGTCGTACGTTCAAATTTAACCCCCCTCCTCCTAGTCACAAGTTGCCATTAGCGCTACGACAGTATCCATACAGAATAATATCCTGCATAATGTTATTCTGTGGTATCCGTGTTGAGACTAGTGCGTTTAGAACAGTACTACACATAGAGGAACTGGAAAATGTAAGTACCATAAGCAACTCAATAACTTTCTGCAGTTAATCCAGTAGCTCATTCCATGTAAAAAAATGACCTTCCAATATTTCTCCGCTGGTTTGGTTGAATCTAGAACCAGTGCAGCATGAAAAATTTACTTGCACAGCACAAATTTTATTAACCTTGCCCTTGATTTCCTTTTCATAATGTAATCACATATTTGAGCATAAGGTATTTTTTTTTTTTTAAATGGTATCATATAAGAATTAATTTCATCACACGTAGGACTTCCCTGCTCCAGCCTTCATGTAATTCTATAGTCTAAGCTAACTGAAATTACCAACAGCAATCATGGTAATAATAAGGCTTTAATTCTTTTATGAACATAACTGTTTCAACCACTCAGACTACGCTTCTCCCCTCCCTTTGACCTTCGAGTCGCCGGGAACGGTCATCAATGTCCGAGGCAAGCTCACGGACGAGAGCATTCACCCGAACTGCTTCGCGCTCAGAGAGAAACGTTCCATCTCCTCATCGTGGTTGAACGTAAGGCAGCAATTAGACGGATAGGTTCGGGATATTTCCTATAGAAATGATCCTGAGAAGTATAATTGCTACCGACTTCACCTTCAACCAGAATACTTAAGTGAAAATCGCGCATACAATCCTATTGGTTGGCTAGAAGTGTTTTATGCTTTTATTTATTTTATAAGGAGAAATCTGTATTATGTTTAACAAACTGTTAATTTTACGTATTTTTTCCTTTTTAATGAATTTCTTTAATCGACGTAAAGTACGATCGAAATAAAATAAAACACTTTTTATCGAATTGATTATAACTGCTCCCTCCCTCACGATGTCTCATTGAGCCACACCTCCCATCTTCTCTAGGGGGTGTTGATTGAGCCATCCAAGGTCTTTTATAGACCTTGGAGCCATCTATTGATAAGTGCTCCATACTGGTTTAAAAAAAAGCGTAGACATTCATTGCTTATAAACAATTTAGGTAACGCTATTTATTTATTTATTTATTTATTTATTTATTGCTCGGCACAACGAACCTGTGTTTACAATGCGTGTTCAAATGAAACCCTTTCGAGTAAGTAGGTGTTGTAAGAAGACAGGGAACAGGAAACAAGGTAATAGATGAGGGTAGTATTTAAAGAACAGTACCAAGAACGGATGAAGATAGGCATATTTCTCAAATGCAGTTATCCATGGCTAGGCACGCATCCCACTTTTGGGGAGACGGGAAATTCCGTCCGTGAAAAAAGATGTGGGTTACTGTTTGAACGAGTCCGTAACTGCTTCCTGCACCTCCTCAATGGTATTACTTCAACGGCAACTACCGGGTGATTCAGTCAATTTCTGACCATTTCACTCGAATGACGTGCATTAGGGATGAACAATTGAAAGAATATGAGCGCCATATCGAATTTCTAAATAGTTGGAGTTTGTATTGGCAGTCGTCAGCCCTCTAGCGGCTAATGACTCAAGCTTCCAATATGGCCACCGAAGAGGGGAGGTGAACAGCAATCGATACCTCACAGCATGGCAGCTAGTGATGCAGCTACTTTAATAAGCATATCCATCGCTGATATTTTAAATTATCTTAGACTGAATGCCAGTAATGAAAGAAAAAGGTGCTTGGTAGAGGGGGAAGCAGTTTTAAATGCTCAGCATGTAAGACACAACCATTACCACGGAGTACTACCAGGATGTCTTTTGTCGCCTTCGTGATGTTGTGCAGCGCAAACGACCGAACCTGTGGGCGCGAAAACTTGGCAGCTCCATCAGGATAATCAGCTATTGGTGAAGCACAGCATTCCTGTTCTTTCTCAGGGTTCTGACGTGCCTTGTTCAGACGTACGTGGCTTGCAAAGTAAACAAGGTGAATCGTGACTCAGGACATCTTCCTGCATGAATTTTAAACGGGGCCATGTGTCAAGAACTGCTGCTCAGAACATTAACAAAGCATTTGGGAAGAACACAACCAACGAACGAACTGTTCACCAATGGTTTCGTGAGAAAACAGCAGAGGTATGTTATCACCACACAACAGTTGTTCAGCGTCCAGCTGCGTTGGGTAAGGTCAAAAAATGGACATTTGGGTAGTTTATGAACAGACAACTGCCAACAAGACCAGGCGTTTGGAAGTCTGTACGTCTCTACTTCCTAGGAATAAACAGGAACCTCTACTGTATGTCATCTATGAAAACTGGATTGAAAACAGGGTTCCTATACAATTATCGTAAACGATCTGGACAATGGTTACGCAAGGCACAGTCTCCTGGACAGCATCCTAAGCCACCTCTATACCCTAAGATGATGATGCTCCTTATACAGGGAGTTTCTGAATGATCTGTACAAACTTTGTAGATACCATTCCGAAACACCTGGTATATTGGCCCACAGCCAGAATAATACACCCGTGTTACCTAGCAAACTATCAATGCAGAATGTTATTGTTCCAAATTGAAATAAATGCACCAGAAGTTGCTGCAGAAACAATCGGCTTTGATCAACAGATATGGTATTCTTCTGCTCTAGTTGAATGCCTGTCCTCATAATGCACAACAACAATGCTGAAAGTAAATGCTTTGGGCTATGAACCATTGCTTCATCCTGCCTATTCCCTACTACAGAACTATCATTTGTTTCGTTGCCTGGATCACCATCTGTGAGGGAAACAGTTCACGACAGACAACACAGATTAAGAATACACAGATGCGTCAACCCAGGTTAAGCTGAGGGAAATTCAATGAGTCATGCAACTGGCCTTAGTTACTGCAGCGCACCAAGCGTCCGTCAGGGTCACAATTTAATCAGCAGAGCAGATTACATGCTATAAGTGGGGATACATGCTTATTAAATATACAAATTATAAAGTCTGTACCAGGGATAAAAATGCGGATTAAGGTCTGTATTTTAATACCGGTATGTGATCTGTACGAGTGACTTTTTTAACAAAGAGGAGAGGAGAGGATTAAGAAGTGTTGAATACAATGGCTGCAAATTCCCAATGCACGCTACAAAATGAAGTTATTAAATAAAGTTATTAAACAAAAATGAAGTGTGGCTTTCTTATACATCACGTGACTTTCTTATCTATCTATATATATAAAGAAGGATGTTTGTGGGTCTGTGCGTCTGTGGGTCTGTGGGTGGGTCTGTGGTTCTGTGTGTACGTTTTTTATACAAATCTACAGTTTTATTCCGATCTTGATGAAATTTCGCATACATGACCTTCAAAGCATGAGGAAGGTCACTGTCTACTTCAGATTTCGAAAAAATAATAATTATTGATAAAAAATCGATATTCATGGTTATGGCAGGGCATATTAATGAGAAATATCGCATGACCAACAATGCAAGACAAAGTTTTTGCAACAATGGTATCAACACGCAATTCACAAACACTCTGCACGGACCAACAATATATATCTCATGACCAACAATGCAAATAAAAGTTTGTGCAACAATAGGTATCAACAATGGTTTCAACACGCAATTCACCAATAACAACGAGCTCAAAATGATGATGCAATGATAAAGCAATCCTTTCCAAGAATTATAACAATGAACATAAAATGATGATGCAATATGGATAAGTTTCAATTTGTAACAATGCATGGAATTCCTGTTATTCAGGTTTTTCTTAGAAAAGAGAGCTCTTAGTACTTAACAATTTCTTGAAAATCTTTAAAAATGATCAGTAGCTGGAGATAATGAAGAGTTAGCAGACTATTGAGAAAGAGTGGAAAGACGACAGAGAAAGCAAACCTTTAGCTCCGTGCTGTATTGAGCAAATGGGAAGCAAGTAAATAGAAGAATTGGCGACCGCTAGACTACCCAAAGTGATGAAAGGCCAAATTTTGCTTCAACACAGCGAGAGAAGAGTGGAAATTGCAACAACATCAAGTGTAGATCTGAAGTAAGATTATCTGAGTAAGAAATTATTGGAGCAGTCCATCCATTTTGAGCCTTTAAAAAGATTTTTTTCGAATTTTCATTAAGAATTTTTACTGTATTAATTCTAAGCATTTTCATGTGTTTATTTTTAAGATATTGCAAAATTTATTTTAATTTTTGAGATTGTTCTGTTTACATCCCAAGTGTAATAATCCCGGGCAACGCCGGGTACTTCTTCTAGTACATCTATATATATAAAGAAGGATGTTTGTGGGTCTGTCTGTGGGTCTGTCTGTGGGTCTGTCTGTGGATCTGTCTGTGGGTCTGTTTTTTATACAAATCTACAGTTTTATTCCGATCTTGATAAAATTTCGCATACATGACCTTCAAAGCATGAGGAAGGTCACTGTCTACCTCAGATTTCGGAAAAATAATAAATATCGATAAAAAATCGATATTCATGGTTATGGCAAGGCATATTAATGAGAAATATCTCATGACCAACAATGCAAGGCAAAGTTTGTACAACAATAGGTATCAACAATGGTATCAACACGCAATTCACAAACGCTCTGCATGGACCAACAATCAATATCTCATGACTAACAATGAAAGGAAAAGTTTGTGCAAGTGTAATTATCCCGGGCAACGCCGGGTACCTCTTCTAGTAAAAAATAAAACAACTGTCCAAAATGGCTACAAAATTTTGAAAAAGTTTGTGAATAAAAGTTACTTCAAATTAGCTTCTAAACACTTTGGTATAGATTCCAAATTTTCCTATACCATCTTCTTTCGCCTATATTAGTAAAAAACAGGATTTTGTCAAGAGTAGAACTGGTACTTCCGGTTGGAATTTTGATAAATTTTCTTTAGAAAGGATGTTTAAAATTAGCTTCTGAACACTTTTGAATACTTTACAAATTTTCCTATTCCATCTTATTTCGCCTATATTAGCAAAAAACTGGATTTTGAAAAGAGTAGAACTGGTACTTCCGTTTGGAATTTTGAAAATTTTTCTTAACAAAAATTGTAATTGTAACGCTTTTTAGTCCCTTCAAAACGCAATGGTTAACGAGATATTTCAAAATTTATATTTTGGCGCTGGAGTAAACTGATACTTCCGGTTCACCGATTCTACTGGAAAACTAATCAGACCTCCCGAGGAAGATTATAATCTTAAGTTAAAAGTTTGGTCTCGATAGCTTTAGCCGTTTGGACGCTATCGTAAACACACACACACAGACTTTTTTCAGAAATCAGTTATTCGTAATCTAGGGACCATAAAACGTATACAGTAGAGGACCGCAAATCCGGAATGATCAGGACCAGAAACTTTCTGGATTCGTGGTTTTCCAGATATACTTAACGCGTCTGTATATATTTAATTAAATCATTTCTGTCGACGCTTATTATAAATTTCTTTTAAAACAAAGGTTACCACAATTTATACAGTTAAAGTAATTACTGACATCTGGATTTGTGATTTCCAGATTTGAGGTCCTCCACTGTAGATCAGTGAAAATCTGGAGGTCGAAATTTTTCGTGATTACAATACTTCCTTATACTATGTATAAGAAAGTAAAAAACAGAAAATTGGCTGATCAAGTTTCTTTTCGAAAATTTTCGTAAAGAGTCAAGGATTTCAGGCCTGGTAATTATTAGATGTGGGTCGTTTATTTATTTATGATAATTTATTAAAGGAAATTAAAAAAAACAAACAAAATTTAAAAATTAGAATATCGTTTAGTTTGAATAAACCTCATATTTAATTTTTTTGTTTAATGGCTGTATTTTAAAAGTGACAAATTGTAATTAATTTTTTGAAATTCCTCTTTTTAAAGTGATTTTTTTCAAACTGTTGAAAATTTAAGTGATTTAATGTTTTATTGCTGTAATTTAAAGTAATTAAATCGAATTACGATTGGAATAAAATAATAAATAAATAGAAATAAATTCCACTTTCTGGATTTAAATTGAAAAATAACTTCTGGATGTATTTTTTTTTATTAGTATTGTTTTTTATAAATGCACGAAACCTATTATATATTAATTTAGCGTATTTGTATTTCTCATTATTCTTTATTTTTATTCTCTCTTAAAACCTAGTGAGCATTCAAATTGTTAGAATGATGTAGATCAGGGCCGTCCAAATCGTGCACGTCGCCCGGGTGCAACATAAAATGCTCGCGAACAAAGCTCATGGGCAAAGCCGAGCAGATAGTCCAAAACTCAGAAGGGGAGTGGGTATAGTTTTTCCTATGCAGTGTTGCTATAGTGGCTAAAAGGAGTTTAATCAGTTTTCATTTTAGCCACTATAGTTTAGGATTGCATTAAATGAGGCATTATTTCTTTTGTTACTGATACTTGCTTGTTTTTCGTCTCGCATAACATGGCGCACATTCCGAAAAAGCATAAAATCATTGAACCAGTATTTAAACCGGAGAGAGAGAATATGTTTGTTTTTTTTTTCCATTATTCACAGATCGGATTCGAAATGCTTAATATGCAATCGTTTCCTATTGGGGAGGAAAATACAATTCTACCTGAAATCGAAAAAATTGTCACATTAAAACGAAGGAAATAAAACGGTAAACTGCCTCGTTTTTTTTTTTTTTACAATGTCGAATTAATAATTAGCAACTCGACTTTAAGGAACTGATCAACATAATGTGCAATTGGGGGGTAAGGAAGATTACCCACGTGCACGGGCGCTACCCGTAGACAGAAATCTTGGACAGACCTGATGTAGATGAATTTTTATTAGGTTTGGCCGAAAAACTAAAATCAGAATCCACAATGCTGGATGTTCAGCAATCATTGCCTCAATCAGCGCATTTTGCTGAGGATTTAAATTCAGTGATAATTTCCATGCCAGAAGAAAATGCCCTTGTTTATTTTGCTGATTATATTTCCCAAAAAATAATTTTACGTCATGGTTGCTTAAATTGGAGAAATATGTTTCTCAAGGGTAATAAAGAACTATCTCATGATAATCAAACTTTTTTTTGCTGTTGAAAAACTATAAGGGAGATTCAGGAAATGTTCAGTCTTTAACTGTGCCTGCTGATGATTGGGTTTCTTTTCTATTAACATGTGAAAAAATTACTGAGGAAATAATTCCTCATTTGTTACATTTGCCTGGTGTTAAAACAAGGCTGGTAGAATATTTTTTCAATTATGCATCAAACAGCAGGTTCACAGGGTGTAAGGAACAGTTGAAGAATGTTGTAGAATTGTTTGCTATACAAAGGAATCAAGCCAAAAACTGTAGACACAACTATACAAAGAAGAATAACTCCAAAAACACTATTCCACAAAATAAATTTTAAAATTTATTATGTGGAATAGTGTTATTGGAGTTATTCTTCTTAGTATTGTTTGCTATAATTAAGGCATTTTATATAGTCAAATGGCAAAATAAAAATTATAGGGAAACAAGAGGGAAAAAGCAAAAATTAATGAAAGTGAGCCATGTGTAATACTTTATTACATTCTGTAAATGAGATGAGGAACTTCATATTTATTATTTTAACAGATTTTATATATTGATTTCCTTGTAACGAGTAAGTATAAAAAAAACATAAACTACAACTACAAAGTAAAAATATCAAAATTAACATTACTTATATACACTGAGTGAGCATATTATTATGACCATCTGACATGTTTATGCAAATGCACGCACGGACGTCACCACAATGTTGCTAGCGGGTCGGACCAATATAAAATGGGAAGCTGAGTGTCTTCGACAATAGTGGACGTGTCCCGTTCTTCAACTATGGGTAAACGATTTAACAGCCTCTGAACGCGGGATGATTGTAGGTGCTCTGAGCTATGGAGTGAGTATCAGCGAAACAGCAGCCATCTTTAAAGTATTTAAAGGCTGCATGGTTAGCCGGAAGATGGGGTCTGAACGTTCGCGTTGTGGCCGCCCGCGGATGGTAGATGATCGGACAGAACGGAGACTGTCACGACTGGTAAAGGATAACAGAAGGGCAACTGTGCATCAAATCACTGCTGACCTTAATCAGGGGTCCTCCAAAACAGTCTCTGAATGCACTGTCCGCCGCACATTGCATCGCATGGGATACGGAAGCCGAAGACCTGTCCACACACCTTTGCTGTCTGCAGCCGACAAGCGGAAACGACTCCAATTCGCTCAGGAGCACAAGGACTGGACTATCGAGCAGTGGAAACGAATCGTGTGGTCTGACGAGTCACGATTCCAGTTACATCATGCAGATGGCCGCATGAGAATCTGGCGGAAACAGCACGAAAGCATGGACCCCGCATGCACGAGTACAACCCTTCAGGTCGGTGCGGGCAGTGTTATGGTCTCGGGAATGTTTTCCTGGCATGCGTTGGGTCCGTTAATACGTGTTGAACAACGTCTGGATGGAATAGCATACCTCTATCGTTGCCGATCAAGTCCATCCTGTCATGTTGATGGCGTACCCCAATGGAGATGGCTACTTCCAGCAAGACAATGCGCCATGCCACAGAGCTCGTATTGTGTAGGAGTGGTTCCAGGAACATGAGAGGGACTTCACCTTACTTCGGTGGCCCCCACAATCCCCAGATCTCACTCCAATTGAGCATTTGTGGGACGAAGTCGAACGAACCATCAGACTGCCGGATCCACCACCGTCCAATCTAGCACAACTAGACAGTGCTATCCATCAGGCATGGTGTCAGATTCCTTCCACCACCTTCCAACATCTCGTGGAATCAATGCCACGAAGAATCACCAAAGCATTAAAGGCAAAAGGTGGCCAACGAGATACTGACAGGGTGGTCATAATAATATGCTCACTCAGTGAAAAACAAATAAAAATTCATCACTTTTAAGGCCATGTTGTTGGTTAACAATTATTTAAAATGCGATTTTCTTTTACTGCAGTGGAGTTATTAAAATATTTAATAGTAGTTATTTGCATACAAATTGCAGGAGAGTCGGAATAAAATCAATATTAATATCCAAACTTTTGTGTTCAGTGTTTTAAAATTATGTTGCCATTTTCAGGACATTTCATTCGCAACCCAATGACTAAGGACAGTTTACAATACACAGATTAGCGATTAAAAATAAAGCTTTAATTTTTACCTGTTGTAGGACAGTTTACTTCAGAATTATCCTGACATCCTAAATAGCCACTGCACGCTAATGATTTTGGAATACACTGGCCATTATCACAGCGATGCTCACTGCTTTTACATCCAGTAACTGAAGGCTGGACTCTGGGAGCTAAAAAATTTTTAATAATCACGTTAAGGAAAGCATTAAAAAAAATGTTATATCATTATTAAAATCATTACAATAATTGATTAAGTACAGGGTGGTTATAATTTATGTTATACCTTTCACACCCTTCTAGAGCCCGTTTTGCTGATCAGATTTTGATGATAAAAAGCATGGGGAAGACATTTTTGCAATAAAAATATAGTTCAAATTTCAACCCCTAGATCAGGGCCATCCAAATCGTGCACGTCGCCCGCGTGCAACATAAAATGCTCGCGGACAAAGCTCACGGAGATAGTCCAAAACTCAGGAGGGGAGCGGGTATAGTTTTTCCTATGCAGTGTTGCCAGATTTTGGGGGGCGATTGCATTAAATGAGGCATTATTTCTTTTGTTACTGATGCTTGCTTGTTTTTCGTCTCGCATAACATGGCGCACATTCCGAAAAAGCATAAAATCACTGAACCAGTATTTAAACCGGAGTGGGAGAATGTTTTTTTTTTTCATTGTTCACAGATCAGATTCGAAATGCTTAATATGCAACCGTGTCCTATCGGGGAAAAAAATACAATTCTACCCGACATAGAGAAAATTGTCACATTAAAACGAAGAAAATACACTACTGTTTATAAAAATCGCAACACCCTGTTGGAATAGCCCAATCTGCATTAAATTTGGAGCATTTGCATATCATGGGTCAGAAAATAAACCATTAGATTTTCAGGTCAATACAATGCGTTTTATTGTCACATTAGTATCGGGTGAAACCACCGTGGGATGCAATTACAGCCTCTAAACGTCGTGGCATTGAGTCAAACAAGCTCTGAATGTCCTGCCATGCTCTGTCTACACGGGTATACACTTCATCCACAGTTGCTGCTGCAGGAGTCTGACGAGCCAATCGATGAGCAACCCTGTCCCACACATGTTCGATTGGGCACATGTCTGGTGAACGAGCAGGCCAGGGGAACAAGGGCGTCTGATGTGCTTGGAAAAAGGCGAGGACATTTCTGGCCACATGCGGTCGGGCATTGTCCTATTGGAATACAGCGCCTGGAAGGTTCTGCAGGAAGGGGATGACCTCGGGTTGCACAACTTCCCTGATGTACCGGTCACTGTTCAGATTGCCATGGATTCTGATCAGACGGGAACGGTCATGGTAACTGATTGCACCCCACACCATCACCCCTGGCGTTTGTCCTGAATGACGCTGCAGGATGCATTCTGGAAGGTCGCGCTCGCCACGATGTCTTCTGACTCGTATCCTGCCGTCATGGTGCTGCAAGTTAAACCTTGACTCATCCGAAAACACAACTTGTTGCCATTCAGCTTGCCACTGTTGGTGTTGATGGGCCCATTGCAACCTGAGGCGCCGGTGGTTTTGAGTCAAAGGAATCCGCAACAATGGTACTCGTGCCATCAATCCTCTGGAAATCAAACGGCGTCGTACAGTGTTAGCAGACATTGTCCTGCCTACTGTAGCTCCCCACTGTTGTGCTAACACTGTGGAAGTGGCTGTACGATCTGCTACACACATGCGATAGAAGTGTCTGTCATCTCGCGGTGTCGTCGTGCTGGGTCTTCCTGAGCCTGGTCTTCGGTGTGCCCTGTTCTCTTCGCTCCACTGCCTCCATGCACGCATAATTGTCGTTGCATTACGTCCTACACGAGCAGCAATGTCACGATACGACCATCCCGCTTCACACAGACCAATTATGCATCCTCTTTCAAAGTCTGTCAGCTGTTGATATGGTACCCTTCGTCGTCGTCGAGGCATGGTGTTCTTTCAAGCAATTACTCTGAAAATCTAATCATTTATACTCTGACCCATTGTATGCAAATATTGCAAATTGCATATGGATTAGACCATTCCATCAGGGTGTTGCAATTTTTATAAACAGTAGTGTAAAATGGTAAGCTGCCTCTTTGTTTTTTTTTTCTTTTTCTTTTTTTTTTATACAATGTCGAATTAATAATTAGCAACTCGACGTTAAGGAACTGATTAACGTAATGTGCAATAGGTGGTTAAGGAAGATTACCCGCGGACAGAATTCTTGGACAGCCCTGCACTAGATGGTGCTTAAATTTTTATTAACCAGCTGTAAAATCATTCTTCACCATGCTTTTACAGAAGAGCGAGCTTTACTGGTCAAGTTGTTTTATCAGAACTGCAGTAATGGTTCTGCCGCACTGTAAGAATTTCGACGCTTGAAAAACTTGCGAAAAGCGCCTATGACAAGTAATGATTTGAAAAAGATGATTACTAAATCTGAAGAGACTGGGGAGTTGGGTATGCTGAGAGGAAGAGGATGGAAACAGTCGCTGTTGCTGTGGTTGAAAAAGCTTCCGGTTCTGATGTTCATCAACAAGTGCTTGAACAGTGTCACGCAACTTGTCTCTCCCTTGGTCTACGGTACAAAAGGTTCTGTGATGCATTTTAAAGTGGTATCCATGCGGTACAAAAGCTGCTCTCTCAAGACCTGGATGAACGCACTGACTTTGCTTGCCAGTTTTTGATCAGAATAACCACTGACGTTTATTCGGAACCTTGGAACCTTTTATGGCCAGGCGAGGAACATTTTACCCTAGATGGAGCAGTGAATATTCAGAGCTGTCGCATCTGGGATAGTTCAAGTCCTAATGTTGTGCATGAACAGCTTCTATATTCTGAGTTCATTACGGTATCTTGTGTTTTACTGCTGATTTCATTCGTGGCCTCTTCTTCTTTGAGAATACTCCTCAAGGCCCTAAAAGGTTTTCCATTACGGGTGCCCATTACTGCGCACTTCTGCAACAGCAGGTCATTCCTACCTTACAAGAACAATAATATTTAGAGACCACTGTCTTCATGCAATGAGCTATTTTGCCCGACAAGTACAGGGACTGCCTTGTGCCCATTTTGGAGATGATCGGGTAATTTCGAAAAGTTTTCCAAGTGCCTGGCCTCCTCTTTCTTCACACTTGAATCCCTGTGACTTCTCGTTGTGAGGATTCCTGAAAGATCATATCCAATTCAGACTCTATCTAATTTATTAGTACTGGTAATCCAATACGTCCATTCAGGGCATGTATGGCCTGAGGCTGACGAGTTGGGTCCCTAGATGAACCTGGATTATAACGACTGCTGTATGATGGTCATAGCAGCCGGGGGGGGGGGGGAGATCTTGAATCACGGATGGTCGCCCATCCAGTGACTAGTCGTGCCTAGTGTAGCTTAACTTCTGAGAAGTTGTGTTTCAGTGAAAGCCCACCAGGCCACGGCCTCCCCCAATTGAAAGCAAGAATAACACTTATAACTCCAAAATTTCGAAAATTTGCAGTTTCTTTATAGTTTGCTTTAGACTGTTTATTTTCAATTGTGTGGATGTGAAAAAAAAAAATTTCGTTTCTTCTGTCTACGCTGTTGACTTTGTATTAATTGTTTCTATTGATGACCTTTGTGAAGACCTTTTTCCTACCTTCGTCTGTTTTTGCTAATATTATTTGTAAATTATTTTCTTCTGACGGGATTTACTGGCTACAACGTGACTGTTGCTTTGGTTTATGAGTAATACACATCGTGCTAATAGGCGGATTTTTTCTGAGGCCAACAAAGAAGCCGGACGATGAGTTTGTCGGCTTAGAACGTGGAGATGGGCAAAAATAATTCGGAATAAACTAAAAATGATGATCAGGAGTTGGACCGTGTATTCTGTAACGAAGATGATGTACACTTCAAAAGAATTAGTGACATGAACTTCACGGCGCCTGCCAGGGTGAAAAACGAAATGAGCTTTTATGACTTTGATTCGGTAAAAGCGTTACTTTTGCGTTGTACTGTTTAATGCTGGGTGCCCACTGGGCGCGACGATAGCACGACGATAGCGCGATTCTATCGCTTTGAGTCATATGCGCATGCGCAACAAACGCCAGGCGATCAATTCGCTTCTCGGTGCCCACTTGGCGCGACGGCCGCGTGACTGAATGCGCATGCGCTATCTACGCGATCATTTCGTTTCCCACTTCAAGATTTCGTGCTTCTAAAATCAGAATTGGATATTTCGTGCATATGGAATTGCATATTACTTGATATCTTCAATCAAATTTTCCGTAGCGATATCCGACCATTTCGAAGTAGGTGCTGCCATGATTGCATGTGCCACGTGATTCGAAACGGTTTTCTGATTGGGTGCGATGGAGTCGCGCGATCGAAAAGCTCTGGCATGCAGAGCTTTTCAATCGCCTTAGATGCGCCACAGAATCGCCCTCGTGACGTCACTCTGCGCATGCGTGCTTCACAAAGCGATAGAATCGCGCTATCGTCGCGCTAAGTGGGCACCCAGCATAATGAACATGGCTTGCCAGTTTTGTCTGTTATTTTTGACAGAACCCTTGAGAAACGTTTTGGATCTTGGAACATATAGACAGACCCATGATCTTCATCAGAGGAAGATCTCGGATTTTTGAGAGAACAACCTCAGAAGATGCCGTGCTCCTACAAATTAGAACAATTTCCCGATCGAAATCTACCGTGGTCTTGGAAGGATGAATTGTCCGAAAGATCGAAATTCCGACATCATTGCACTAAAGCTAGTGTTCCTAAAGCATAAACTCAGTAAGATTTCAGTCCATTACTTTTAAGCTGGGTGGCCCTACAATATTAATGTTCCCCTTCCCTGAAGAAAACTAACCCCTCCTTCCTATTGCCATGTTACTGTAATTCCTCAAGAAACCCTTCGCACTACCATTGAACATGCTATAATGCGATTTGAACATGTGACTGAGACAAATGGAATGCACAACAGAACAAATGCTATGAACAAATAATTTTTTGTGTTTCCAATTTGGGTTTCTTGTTCTTTATGCAGCACTTTTTCACCAAGTGATCTATATTTGAACTTATTTTTTAACTACAAAAATTTCTTCGCCATGGTCTACAACTTCTCGCCAAAAAATTAGCATATTTTGTTTTCTTACAATGATCAGGCGCATTATTGTTAATTATTAAAAATCCTTTATAGTTAGGAATATTTTATTAAAAAAACGTGAAAATTGGGCATCTGTGCTTCAAATTAACGTTTAATTGTTCAAGTTTAAACAATTACAAGAGGATATGTGTCCATTTCAAAATTACCCACTCACGACAAAAAAAAGCATATGCGAAAACACAAGACAAAAAAATAGCATAAATTAACAATAATTGTGAATTACAAATGGTAACATTACAGAACTTATACAATAAGGCAAGGTATACTATGTTACTTAATCTCTGTAACAATATTAAGTCTAAAGTTTAGTCTTCTGACATTAATACTTTGTGGGACCACCTTTGGCAGAAAGCACTGCACGAGCCCGTCTAAGCATTGAGAAAATCAGTTTCTCGCATTCAACAAGAGTGATTTCGTCCTAAATTGCTCTTTAACTCTGCTACACTTGAAGGTTTCGACTTCTGTAGTCTTTTCTTCATTCTCCTCCACAGTGACTCTATTGCAGTGTTTCCCAACGGTGGGGCCCACGCCCCACCTCCATAGTTTAAGTCAATCATATGATGACTCTTAGTCGTTCATTCATGTTTCCTCAATGACCATTTCAATTTTTAAATATTGAAAATTATGTATATATATTTGGGGGGGGGGGAGCATAAGAATTTTAGAAAGGTTTAGGTGGGGCATAGCACAAATAAGGTTGGGAAACACTGTTCTATTGCATTCAAGTCGGGGGTGTTAGCAGGCCACGGAAGCGCTGTAATGTGACGACTATCCAGCCATTCCTTGGCCTTCATAGCTGTGTGGGCTGCTGCCAAATGATGTTGAAAAGTGATATATTGTCCATCTGTATCTTCGAACTTCTCCACTGATGGAATCAAGTAGTAATCGAGCAGTTCACAGTAAACTTCAGAAGTCACAGTTCCATTGATGAAGGCTATACGTCCAACTCCTACAGATGTCATACATCCCAAATCATTACACTGGTGTCGAATTTCACCGAGCGATCCAGGCATTCTTTTCTGTAAGCTTCTGATGTATTTTTCCAAACTCTAGGGCCTTTATCGCAGAACCAGGACTCATCGCTAAATATCACAGATGGCCAGTCATCCTTTGAACAGTTCACACGTTCTTTGCACCATGCTACCCATCGTTTTTTCTGTGTGGCACTTAAGAGCAGTTTACGTTTGGGTACTCTGGACTCAAATTTCATGGCGTGTAGTCGTCTGAGAGCCGTCCGCGTTGACACATTGGTTTCATATTTTCTCCACTCTTGATTCAGAGATGAAACGGAAGCAAACCGGTTGCTTTTGGTGATCTTCCGCAATATTGCATCATGTCTTTTTGTTGGTTTTGGCTTTCTTCCGCAATTTTTCCGTTTGTTGTCAGCATTTCTTAGGATTCTGGAAACCATTGCTTAATTGCAGCCAATCTCCTGGGCAATTAAAGCTTGAGTTTTGTTTTGAACGTACAAAGTTCTAATTCTTTCCTTAATTTCGGTCGAAATGTCTTTCCTACGTCCCATTTTGTGATTTAAAGCAAGAGAATGAACTACTATTGAAAACTCACTTGACTATACACGGAAAATAACTCAAAATATTAAGTTATGCTAATTTTTTGTCACGAGTTATTGCATATGCTATTTTTTGTCCAACGTAGGCAGTTTTTCATTGGCTACAACTTTTATTCAAATTTCTTAAAGTAGAAAAGCTAAACGTTAAATCAAAGCAGAGATGTTATAGTTTCATCTATAATAGAGGGAGTATTCCTAATTACACAACAAATGTAATAATTAACAGTAATGTGCAACTTTTTCATCAACCACACGAAGTATATTAAGTTTTTAGCGAGTAGTTGTATATAACGTATATTCCATGTTTCATCAAAATCCCATTAGAGGGATTAGAGGGGTCTGTTTAGTGTAAAGTAAAAATTATAACCACCCTATACAGGGTGGACCAAACGAAACTCACCACTGAAAATTTCTAAGTCCAAAGGAAACGTTCTACAAAGAGGTGAGCGATTCTAGAAGGAAAAACGCTACCATTAATTAAGGCAGGCGCTAATGTCAAATGGAACGAGTCGATTTCTAGATGAGGTGAACATAATCTTAAATAATACAAAAATTGTACAATTTTTAGATCATTGTACATTTTATTGAATATCTATTTACTAATAGAAAGTGAAAAATGAATAGTTTACGATTAAGTTCGTACGCCAGAACTCTCAGTACCCTTTGTCTAGAAATCGACTCATTCCATTTAACGTTAACGCCTGCCTTAATCGTTTCTAGAATCGCTCACCCCTTTGTGGACCGTTTCCACTGGACTTGGAAATTTACAGTGGTGAGTTTATTTGGTCCACCCTATGCAGGGTGTTTCAAAATTATGTACAATAAATTTAGTGACATATTCTTCAGGTCAAAAGAAGACGAAAATGTTCTATAGCACTTTGTCTGGAAACGATTTGTTTGCGAGTAATCCAATATGATAGAGTAGGGAAGCACGGTAGTTAGCGGACGATATTTTAGCAGTTCCAGCGTTTCGACCCAACACTAGGTTGAGTGGTTTGTTCCATTTAAACCTACTTTAGGGTTGTTCCATTAGTTGTGTACGCTTGTTTCCATTACTGTAGTTTCACTACTGTATATCCACTAGGAATATCAATTTCAGAACGTTTGCGTGCTTTGACATACGCATTACGATTTACGTAAAAAAAAGTCATGTACACGTATCCCAGTGCAGAATACACTGACATGCACCTAATGTATGGTCTTGCGGACGAAAATGCTGTGGAAGCAAGAAGACTCTACCAAGAACGCTTTCCGAATAGACGTTTGCCAAATAACCGAACATTTGTATCTGTCGACAGACATTTGAGGGAGCGTGGTTCCTTTGGCCGTCAAACAGGACAAGGACGGCCTGTAGCACATTCTCCGGATGAGGAGGATGTGATAATTGACATCATACATGATGAACCACAGACAAGCACACGTCGTATTTCTTCCATGGTACACATTCCGCACTCATCTGTTTGGCGCATTCTTCACAGTCAGCTTTTGCATCCATACCGCCTGCAACTGGTTCAGGCACTGAACCCAACGGACTATCCACACCGACAACGATTTTGCCAATGGATACAACGTCGTCATGCTGCAGACCCTAGTTGTCTCGGCCAGATACTTTTCATGGACGAAGCAACCTTCACCCGGACAGAATCGTAAATTCTCACAACCAGCACCATTGGGCAGATGCTAACCCGCACGTTACCAGAGCTCGAGCGCATCGAGAGCGTTTCTCCGTGAACATTTGGTGTGGAATTGTCGGAAATAACTTAATTGGCCCTTATGTGTTGCCGCCACGATTGAGTGGGCGAACGTATCTTTTGTTTCTGCAGAATGCATTGCCAGAATTACTGGAAGATGTTCCTCTTTTGATAAGATCTAACATGTGGTTCATGCATGATGGCGCTCCAGCACATTTCAGCCATGTTGTGCGAGCACACCTTAATGCTGCATACACGAATCGGTGGATACGTCGAGGTGGGCCGGTAGCCTGGCCTGCAAGATCACCCGACCTTAATCCCTTGGACTTTTTTCTGTGGGGTCATGTGAAAACGATCATCTACAGCACACAAGTTCCTAACATTATGGATCTGCGACAACGAATTGAAAATGCATGCCAAACCGTTCGTAATGCTGGCGACGAACTCTTCCATGACATCAGACGGTCGCTCATGCAACGAGCCAAAGCGTGCGTGCGAGCTGGTGGCGGGCACTTTGAACAAATCCTGTAATTTGGAGCCACGGGTTTAGTTGGCTGTATCGCGTAAATAAATCGTTTCCAGACAAAGTGCTATAGAACATTTTCGTCTTCTTTTGACCTGAAGAATATGTCACTAAATATATTGTACATAATTTTGAAACACCCTGTATATTGTAATAATAAGTCTGTGATAATGGTTTGTTATATCATTTGTGTACTAATCTATAATATATAAAGTTTGAAATATAATATTTTTTCAAGTACATCATTAAAATGAATAATCTTAGTTTAAGATATCATTGCTTCGCTTAGTTCATCAGTAAAATAAAGAAAGTAATTTGTATGAAATGGAAATGTTCCACAATCCTAAGTGATTTTTATAGATTTGAACTTAAGCTGCTTCAGACAATCAGAAGATGGCTCAAAGAGACCGTCTAAATGAGGTGGAGTAAGGGTCAGCAGGCTCGAAGCAACCGAAAGTCAGGCGGAGGTAGCAAGATGGCTTAATGTGGATCAGTGTCATGAGCCAACTCTGGAATCAGTTCCAAGCATCACAAAACAAGACCGTCATCAGGACGCCCACAAGAAACATCAGCCAGAGAAGAGTTCTAATTTTAAACACAAGATGTACACAGAACATCAACTTTGTACAGCAATGACTGGAAGAACCATTTCCCAGCAAACTGTGTCTAAACTGCATGATGACCACCTTTATGCAAGATGGCCAGCCGTTTGTGTCCCTCTGACATCCTCACATATGGGGTCAGGTACGTTTCAGCGCGGCAGTTTCGGTGCGAGACCGATTCGGCGCTGGTTCAAAAACCCCAGTTTTGAAATGGTTTCCATGCAGAACTAATTCAAACTAGGTGGGGGAGGGGAGAAGGAATGCTTTTGTGGCGAAATCCAATTTGCACTTATTTTATTTTCACTATAGAAATTTCAATTTTATTTGTTTTAAGTGTGAACAAAAACAGTTGAAAATAAACCTTTAACAACGAACACACTAAATAAATAAAATAAAATAAGATAGAAAATTTGAAAATGGATACAAGTAATCATTAACGGAGGTAAACAGAACAAAAGAAACTTAATCAAAGACAAAGCATATAAGAGGTAATCAATTCATACAGTTACAATAAAAAATCAGTTACATGTGAAATAGACAAAGAGCTAAAAATTGCTCGTTGACATATTATCAAAGTAATTTAAAAGTTCATTACAAAAAGCATAACAGTCAGAGTTAAAGATGTCTACAAAATCACTCAGTTTGTTACACTTTAAGAATAAACTGGTATGATAAAAATAAAGAAATAAGTAGTATAATAAAATAAAAAATTTCTATTACTGAAAAATATATCTTAGCAATTTAATAAAGAAAGAATAATTATTAAAAACCTAACCGTCTTTTTCATATGCATATTAACAAGTATAAACTAAATTAAAAAAAAAAAAATTAACAACAAACCGATTTCAACAATAAAATTACGGAGTGTCTATTGTAAGTAGAAATAGATATCCGTCAGAGGGCCGGCTATTTCTACGTACAGTTGCTTTGTCCTGATTGGTCAATGTGACCGGGAGTTCCACGTACGTAGAAATAGCCTACGTACATTAAACGAACTGAATTGAACTGGGCTCGAATTTGTAAACAAAATTCTTGCCATTAAAACAAAGATACACAAGATATTCTTGCCATGCAGGTACACAAGTTGTAGGTGAAATGTGGAAGCATTTTTATTGTTTACTAAAATAAAGATAAAATTTTTTCTCTTCTTCAAAATTAAATAATCTTGTATTAATTTTTAATAAATCACCATCTGTACTGTATTAAGGAACTTTTTGTAGAAACAGGTGATAATGAATCAAGCCTTTGAAGTTTTTTTAATTGTATAGATCCAAGTTATACATTTTTCAAATCGTAAAAAATAAGAGATTTTTCTGTACATTCTTGCATATTTCATTTCTCCTAAGTTAGCGACGAAACAAAAAATGGGGATCGCATTATAGGAGAATACTTACAGTATATAAGAAAATGGATGATTTTGTAAAGTCATAAATATAAACAACGGGGCTTTTATCCGTTGGGGCTAACAACGGGGCTTTTATCCCTTATATTACATTCATTAAAATCCATTTGCAATGTTTGAAGATATGACTTGACTTGTGTTTGTTGCTTACCTTTTGAGCAGCACTGTATTAAATAAATATCAACAGACGTTAATTTTTCAAATCTTATTGACTGATTTTAATAAATTAAAATATTTTTAAATTTGATAAATTTTTTTTAATAAATTGTTGCTTTCCTGTATTTCATGAAAATAAAATCAACAAAAACATGAACATTTGAAGAGGTTTTCTGTTGCCATTTAAGAAGACTTTTAAGGTTCTTCTTAACTTTGTCAAAGTTTATATAAACTGAGTGGCCAAAAGTGATGGGAAGGCACTGGATGTGATGTTAACAGCAAGCCGCTCCTCCACGAACACTCAAAACTGCATAACACATTGAGACATGGATTCTACGAGAGGCTGGAATCGTTCTGGAAAGACATTGACTCATGCATAACTGAACACAGCTCATAACTCTTGCCCGACACAACCTTGTTGACACGCAGGATCCGTAGCTTCATGGGGCATATGGGGCAGTTCAGCTTGGTAAAACTGAAACAGAGATTCATCTGACCATGCTACATGCCACGGTCCAGTGACGATGTCTGTGGGCCCATACCAGTCATTGAGCTCCGTGTCAAGTTGTCAGTAAAGGGGCGTGAGTTGGTCATCGGCTGCTGAAGCCTATGCGGTGCATTTGTCTCCATGTAGTCCTGGTAAAAAGAGGTTTCTGACGCCCCACATTCAAAAAATACCAAATCGGCAGTGATCAAACTCACAGTAGCCCGTCGATTGCCCCGTACGGCTTTGCTGAGATGACGTGACGTCCACTGATCAAACACTTATGGTTGTCCTGTAGGCAGTCTAAGCGTGTGGAAACATTGTCTCTGCGATACTGAAGATCCACGCTAGATACTGCTGACCTCGGAAACCCGAATTCTTGTGCAATCTACAATATACTATGACTATGTGTCTTGCACTGATTATCATCCAATGTTCAAAGCCAGTTAACTCGCGATGTGCTGCCATGTTCACTACATACCAGTCTGTAACAGAATGCTAAGAAATTGTGTCTATAATAGCACCATATGCCGCATCTGGCCGCAAATTCGGGAGTCATACATGCCACATCTTCAAATGGGACAACCCTTCTCGTGACTTTTGGTCACTTAGTCTACAGGTTTATCCGAAAGTCAGGAAAAATTTTAAAACTCAACAATTCGCACATGAATTATTGAGTTTTAAAGTTTTCCCTGACTTTTGGAGCACCCTGTAGATATACAGATTTTTTTTTTTTTTATATGCTATAACGCATAAAATAACTTAGCGAGGATTATCTGCTATAACTCAACATTTTTTTTAATTTAAATTATACTGTACTAAGAATCAGATACGAGGTGCATTTGGAAATTAAATAATGTTAAACTATTAATTTTTCTTTATAAAACTAGCATGCTTTAAATTGCCTTGTTTGCATAGTCCCATCATTACTGAAGCATTATTAGACATCAGCATTACTAAGGCATCAAAAGTACCAAATTCTTTATTTGTTTGTCATAGAACAAAGCCATCAGCCAATTCTGCGCTCTTTCTTGACTAGACAAGACAATTATATCACGTCACAAAGTAACTCATCACGTTTCTCTCCATATTTCATCAAAAAATCAAAGCACTCAACTCACATGGTTTTGTGTGAGCATTTTTACATCCTGTGTGAGCATAACTTCTAAAATTTCCAACAGTCTGATACATTCTTATAGGAATGGGAGACTCTTTGGTTTAGTTCCTGAAATCTACCACCAGAGTGTATGATGTGTCATTGAGAGTTGTTTTTACTTCCGGTTTCTTGCGTCGCCTGCTTTTTGAATAGGCAAAGCTTGATTAGTAACGTAGCAGCATCGATAAGTTATTAAAATAACAACAAAATGAAAACAATGAATTCAAAAAATGAAAAGGAAAACCTGAACTTGTCCGTGATTAAGCAAAAGTTGAAAGAAAAAAAAGCTAAACTATCAGGAAACAAAAGTGAATTAAAAGAAAGGTTAGTAAACCAGTTAAAGAATTGGTATATGCCTATTTTAGCTATTTAATAAGGATTATACTAATTTTTCAGGATTCATTAATACTTATGGAAAATAAAGATTAAACTAACAAAATGTTAACGCACTAGCAGCATATACTTCCAGTGTAATTTCTTATGCAAATTCAGAGTTATCTGTCGTTAAAAAGTTGGTTATCCGGACATCTACACAGTAAGCTGATGTCTTAAGCCCAAGTTTTATAGAGTAGCGGGCTTAAGAGGTCAGTTTACAGTGTAGCGGTCCGGATCACCTGCTTTTTAGCGACGGATAACTCAGAATTTCTTTATGATGTATGCATACTTTAACTTTGTAAAAATAATTACATTTTAGAAGGATGCAATTTGATTAAATTAAATAACTTTCAACTAAATTTTTAATCAATGATATTTGAATTTTAATTTATAATTTTTTTAAATTTTATAACAATAGTCTAAAATGCAATTACTCTAATACAGGTTACAATATGGATGGACCATGATTTAGATGCCATCCTTATACCAAAGATTGATACCCCCCTCAAACAACAGTCTTCATGTTTCCAAATTCTGAATTTTTACCAATCAATAAAATGGATAAAAATATCATTATGAATTTTTCATTAGATATAATTAATTCAGGTTTGATGAAAGATTTTCACATGCAAGTTTGAAAAATGGTCGAGAATTATTTCTCAAGCAATTTTTAAAAATTTTCAAACTTCCACTGAAATAAGGCTGGCATCTAAATCATGGCCCACCCATAGTTTTAACCTATATTAGAGTAATTGCATTTTAGACTGTTATTATAAAAATTAAAAAATTATAAATTAAAATTCAAATATAATTGATTAAAATTTGATTAAAAATTTAGTTGAAAGTTATTTAATTTAATCAAACTGCATCCTTCTAAATGTAATTATTTTTAAAAGTTAAAGTATGCATACATCATAACAAGGAAATTCTTTAGCTGGTTTACTAACCTTTCTTTTAATTCAATTTTGTTTCCTGATACTATAGCTCCTTTTTCTTCAATTTTGCTTAATCACGGACAAGTTCAGGTTTTCCTTTTCATTTTTTGAATTCACTGTTTTCAATTTGTTGTTGTTTTAATAACTTATCGATGCTCCTATGTTGCTACTGAAGTTTTGCCTATTCAAAAAGCAGGCGACGTGAGAAACCGGAAGAAAAAAAAACTCTCAATGACACATCGTACACTCTGGTGGTAGATTTCAGAAACTAAACCAAAGAGTCTCCCATTGTCTTAGAAATTTGTTGAAAATACAAGGAAAAACAAGAACATTGTGAATGGTTTATTCTCATGAATTTTTGATTCAACACTGGTAAACATGAAAAAAAAAAAAAAATCATCAGTAACCAGAGACATCTACCAGCTCTGTAGATAAACAAGCACATTTTTATGTCGTTCATTGAAGAGTTTGATCATTCCCTCACCAATGCATAACTGAGCATTGTGAGTATAGACTTCACATATACCATGTGCCAATTAAATAACAAGACTGTCGTTACTGAAAGAAAATTATAAATAACAATTACAGAAAATTATTACATATTTTCGAAATACAGTAGGTTCCTCTTATAAGAGCTGGTTCGGGAACAAAGGAAATGTCTCTTACAACCGGACCATGCATATACTCCATGCCTATGCATTACAGCACTGACTTCGAACCAGATATTGCACAAGATTTTTAGTGAACAATATAATAACATCCCTCAAAATATTAAGTGAATCTGCATTTCTTAAATTCTATAGGATGGAGCTTATGAAAAATTTATAAATTGCATAAATGAATAAATAGGTAAAAGTGCAGCATTTGAAACGCAAAGCTGCATTAAAGACACGTTGTGTTTGGGCACTATTTGGATAGAAGTGGTAAGTTGGCAATCATGTTCTTCAAGCAAAATTCTCACATTAAGAGATATATCGCTTTCATAGCGAGATATAGGAAGACGAATTGGTCATAGACAGGGTGTTGTAAGACAATTCTTGCAAGATCAAGAAAACTATGGCAAGAGACAGGCTTCTGGGAGACCGCAAGTGCTTACTCCATCCCAGAAACGTTTGAGAAATGCAGCCAAGATGAAAGCATCCATATTCGAAATTACATTAGCATCTGGAGTGGCAGGATATGTTAGAACGGTGCAGAACCTTTTACAAAAGACAAATCATCTGTCACGCAACAAGATCAGGCATAAACCTGTACTAACTTCAAAGCACAAAGCCGCTGCATTAAAATTCATTAAGGATCACATGAGTTGGAACAAAGAATCGATGAAAAGAAATTTAAGCTAGATGGCCCGGATGGATTCCACACCTACTGTCATGATCTGCAGCAAGAAGAAGAAATTCTCTCAAATAGATAAAGTGAACATGGATCTGTAATTGTGTGGGCTGCCGTAGGGTCCAGAGCAAAGAGTGATATTGTGTTTTATGCAATGAATAATAAGGGATTCTTACAGATAATGTTTTCTGAAAAGAAAGGAAACTTAGTGGCAATAGCTGGTTATTTCAGCGTGATAATGCTAGTATTCACTCTGCAAGTGGTTTCTACTCCGTGAGGCTTCTACTGGAGAAGAAAAAAGTACGAGTTTTGAAGTGGCCAGCAAAGTCTCCGGACTTAAATAGCATTGAAAATCTCTGGGGGAAAGCTTTCTCGAAAAATGTATGTGAATGGAAAATAGTATGCTAATGTTCAAGAATTGAAAACAGCCATCAGCAAATGTTGGAAAGAAATCGCACCAGATGAGGTAATCAACTTATAGAACTCGCTTCCGAATCGCTTTTTCAAGTTATTTACAAGCAAGGTGGGAACACACATCATTAGAACTTTAAGCAGTTCGGAGTTTTTATTCCCGTGGAAAAGTCTTGATGATATGCTCAATGTGGCCACCACGAACGTTTTGAACTGCTCACAGCCGAATGGTGAAGTTGTTCATAACTCTATCCAGGATTTCTGCATCCACAAGGGTCCAGTAGTCGACGATGCTTTGTTGCAGCTGGTCTAGGGTTCTTGGTTTTGTAGTGAACACACTGTCTTTAAGGAACCCCCAGAGATAAAAATCACATGGATTTAGGTCAGGACTCGTAGGGGGCCAAAGAAAGCCACCCCCGAAGCGATCTGGAAACCTGTTTGAAATGACACGATTTCCGCATTTCTGATTGGTGTGAGGCCTAGCCCCATCCTGTTGAAACCATTGATGTGGAAGCAGTATACGCCTCCTTCGCAGCTCGGGGATGAAGAAGGTTTCCAACATGTTAAGGTAAGCCTGTGACGTTACGGTGCCCTCAAAAAAGAACGGACCAATGATACCTCTTTTGGAAATTGCGCACCAAGCCATAACCTTTTGTGGATGAAGAGGTGACTTATGGATTTCATGAGGGTGCTGGGAACCCCAAAAACGAACGTTGTGTTTATTAACGTCACCTGACAGATGGAAGAAGGCCTCATCTGACACCCACAGGTTGTCCACAATGTCCTGATTGGCTTCCATTTCTGCTCCGAACTCCATCGCAAATTGTTGTCGCTTCTGTCTTCTAGTGTCTGTTAACTCCTGATAAACATGGATCTTATACGGGAACAGGTGTAAATCCTTTCTCAAAATTCACCACGTCATGGTATACGACAGCCCTTCTTCAATGGATAGGCGGCGAACAGATTTTTTGGTAGGGGAATCGACCAACCTTGTGCGAACATTTTCGACAACTTCGGCCATTCGAACACGAGCTTCGCTCCCGCCTTTTTTCTTGCCTTTAACACATCCAGTGGCACGAAATTGCTTGACAAAATCCACGATTGCTTGCCTGCCTTGTGCGTCTCGACACTTATACTCCTTCCGGAACTTTCTTTGCACGGTTACAGGTGATTTTGTATTGAAATACCATTCGACAACCTTGCATTTCTGCTCTGTTGATAAAGCGGGCGCCATTTTTCAAAATACGATTTTCATGCAGCACCGTTGCAACAATACAAACTCCAACTATTTAGAAATTCGATATGGCGCTCATATTCTTTCAATTGTTTATCCCTAATGCACGTCATTCGAGTGAAATGGTCAGAAATTGACTGAAACACCCTGTATTTATGCATTCATTCCCTAATCCAAAATCTAGCATAATGATGGCTGCAATGCAAAGGCGTGGAGTATAAACACTAGAATAGAGGGTTGAATTTTTAGGATCATTTATTAAGATATTTCATTTGACAATTTCATATAGTGCAATACATATTGTACATACACTATATGATCACAAATATCCGGACACATGCACGTTTGCGCTCTAGCCACGATTTCATGGAAATCAATAGGGCATTGCACATCCCTTTGCCCGAATCACAGCTTCCACCCTTCGAGGAAGACTTTCCACCAAATGCTGGTAGGTACTTTCCGGAATGTTCCTCCATTCCTCCCGAAGAGCGAGAATCAGTTCAGGTACATAAGTTGGCCGATGTGATCTGGCCCGCAAGCGTCTTTCCAATTCATCCCACAGACTCTCTATAGGATTGAGGTCGGGACTTTGTGCCGGCCAACCCATTTCTTCGACCCCTGAGTCCGCAAACCACTGCTGTACACGCCTCGCTTTGTGGCACGGAGCATTGTCGTGTTGGTAGAGAAATGGCCCGTTTCCGAAAAATTGCCACAACGTTGGAAGTGCACAGTTGTCCAAAACATTCAGGTAACGGTCGGAGTTCATGATTCCTTGCACAGGAACGAGCTGGCCCAGTCCGTACCATGAAAATGAGCCCCACACCATGACTCCTCCTCCTCCGAACTTGACTGTGGGCTCTGTGCACTCAGGTAAGAAGCGTTCTCCAAGTATGTGCCAAACCCAAACTCGTCCATCGGATTGCCAGAGTGTGTAGCGAGATTCGTCTGTCCACATTACACGTTTCCATTGGTCCATTGTCTGTGGGCTTTGCACCACTCCAGACGTCGCTTGGCGTTGACCCTGCTGATGTGGGGCTTGTGGGCAGCAGCACGGCCATGGAATCCCATCATGTGCAGTTCCCGACGAATTGTCATGGTACTGGCATCATTTGCAGAGGCGTTTCGAAACTCTGTGGCAATTTTTTCCGCCGAGGACTTCCGGTTGCTGCGGGTGACACGACGAAGCACTCGGCGGTCTCTGTCCGTTAGTTTCTTGCGTCTACCGGTTCATTGTTGAACTGTTGTTGATCCCCGGGTCTTCCAGAGAAGAAGAATCTCTTGGGTATCTGAAGAAGGCTGGAAATGTCACACACGGACTTGCCGCATAGGTGACATCCAACGATGGTTCCACGTTGGAACTCACTGAGCTCTGCCGAACGACCCATTCTTGCCAATGTCCAAGCAGAGTTGTGTCTGAAGGTGTGGGAAGCTATTTAAATGATGTGCAAGTCATTATCATGTGACATTGGGCCAATCGATGATCTTTGAGGGGTGTCCGGATATTTTTGATCATATAGTGTACATGTATCAAGAATGGAAGAATCTGTTGTTTTAGTCTGTGAAAAATTCAAAGTAGATCTTTCAATAATCTCTTCAAGTTCATAAAAAGCATTATAATCTGTACAGTTTTTTCAATGCTATATTATGAGATATTTTCGGTGGCTATTCATCCAGGTTTTTGCTTTCTGTAGCTTCATCCTCAACTGTTTCACCTTTTCTTCTTTTCACTGATTCGCAAATGCGCCTGTCAGAAAGGGCTTCAAATCAGGCAATGTCTTTGTCACAATCACAATGTTGTCCTGCCAATTGCCTGACTGCCAGCAACACTTTATTTGTGTAGGTATTGCTTTAAAAAAAAAAAAAAGCCCTGTTTCTTCTGCATTATACATATCAGGCTGATGGTGTTTAAACACTTCTGGTAAAATGCTTCTAATACAGTTTTCGGCCTCAACATGATCAGCCATAGCTCCTTCCCCATGAACTTTTAAAAGCTTAACATTGTGACGGGTTTTAACCCTTTTGCTGCGTAAAGCGGATATATCCACACAAAATTACATTATCTCTAATCTGTGGAAATCTGATTCATCTCACAAGGTTTAAAAAACTTCTTGTTATTCTGCTAAAAGTGGATAACTCCATTTTCTCAAGAATGAAAATAAAATTTAATTACGCAGTAAAAGGGTTAAGATGCTCTAACCAACTGTTTAAATTTCCATGTCTGAATGCTTTGTTTCTGATTTCACTTTAAAGCAACTGCAGCACTGTAGTGGCTTCTTGTTCCCTCAAAGACTTCTACTAGACTGATACGAATGATGTTCTTCAACGACTAATTGGGTTTGGTGTTGGGGAGCAGAACTAAAACCATAGGCATATCAATGAATCCTTTGGCTTTCCTAATTCTGATTACCTTTTCCGGGAAATCGTTGGCTCTTCTTAAGCCTTCTTGAGAAGTGAGATCAACATCGACAATCGATTACGCTTTTATAGCTACAGTATATTCATTCTAGCAATCACAGAATAGACTGCAGTGACCAATCACAGAACTGTTCATATCCAAAGTTCACATATGAGGACTAAAAGGGAAATTGGATAAAATATGACACTTATAAGTGGACTGCTCTTTTATCTGAATTCTCTTAATACAGAAAAGAGAGGGGAAATATTGAAAACATGAGAAAAGCTCTTAAATGCAGATTACTTTTACATACGGAGCTCTTATAAGTGGACTCTACTGTAATCTCCATTTGACCGAATACAACGCTTACAACGCTGGTTAAGTCCTGGAAACACTGCATAAAGCATTCGGAGGAACGCTGTGCAACAGACTCGTCACTGCCGTTTGGATGGCGGGAACAGCCATCAAAAGAAAAAAGTCCGCCAGAGCCAAATCAGGTGAGTACGAAGACAGTGGAAATCCATTCCTGGGCAAGAAACCGTTTCACAATGAGTGCGAAGATGTGTTGTCACTCAGCAGCACCCAATTCTGGTTGGAATAACTAGTGTCTCATTCGTCGAATATGATTGTAGAGAAGTTCCAAGACACTTTGATAGTAAACAGCATTTACAGTAGCACCCTCAGGAACGAATTCTTTGTGAATGACACCACTGATGTCGAAGAACACAATGAGCATTGTCTTGATCCAGACTTCTGCAGATGAACCTTTTTCTGCTTGGGTCAGGTGGGCACATGCCGCTCCATGCTCTTCAAAAGCATCTGTCGCAATTCTACCCAACTTAATGTAAAATTTAATCATGGCACGCTGCTTCATTTTGAAGTTTCTGACGACACCTCTACACAAAGATTTACAGTCGGACCTCGGACATTTGCACTTTGTGATTCGTGAATTCACAGATCTACAAAAATGTCATTGGAGCTGAACTTAATTGCATCCGCAATTTTTTCACACATCCGCGAAATCCTCGAAAAACCCTACAGAAGTGTTTATGTTAATTTTCATATAATTTATAAGTTTCATGCTTTTCTTGTGGGACAAATGTCCGTTAGGCTATACTGTACTTTATTTTTACATCAAACATGTTTGTTTTTTTTTTGTTTTTTTTGAAGGTAATGTATTATAAAATGTAAAATAAAATTAAAGTGTTTGGGGGAAACTATAGAAATAAGCATACATTATCATTTTTAGCGACTCTACCAAACATCCGCGAATCCTCATTCATGATGGATTTTAGAACCTAACCTTGCGAACGTCCGAAGTCTGACTCTATTGCCATTCTGTTATCGGAAAAGCTGGTTGCCCAATTACATTGAAACTGGCATCGCATGGCGAACGTGTTCCAAAGTAGCAGTACATACAGTTGTTTGAATTTTTCTGCTTCGCATCTTCCTGCAAAAAGTGAATCTTGTTATTTTATTGGCACACGGTGTATGTAGTAATGAATGGTAGGCAATTTCATGATTCTTGCATTCAAGAAGGGAATAACAGGCAACATTTCATAGTCAGCAGGCATCTTGAACATTTAAAAATGCACCAATGTGATTTACTTTTCTTGTAATGGTGTCGGCACTTCGCTAAGAGGGGAGTTTGCTAAGACCACCAGCACCAAAGCACAAACAGTATTTATTTCTGATGACGCCTCGTATATACGCTTAAAAGTTACCAAATGAATTGCAAAGAGGTAAATTGGCCAGAAGATAAGAGTTTCTGAAAGCATTTTTTATTAAAAACTGTTTTAATTTGATTAAGGAAAATTTAAAGTGAATCTTTAGTCAAAAAATTTTTTTTGATATTTTATACATCCAAGTCTAAAAACACTAGTCCACGTGGAGAAAATTTAATATCTACCTTCATTTATTAATAAACAGCATTTAGACGAAAAATTATAGCCAATGGAGGCTGCCATCTTTCCCCAAATTCGCAGAGGAACACGGGAGTTATGCAACGTCAGGTATGGATTGCGCAAAACAAGGCCAACTATAGATGAGAACGCGCAGCTGTAGCAGGCAATCCAGCTTTAACGAGGTTGAGCAGAGGCAGCGGAAGGGAGAAATGGAAGCCAACCCAGTGAAACAGTTTACATTCTATTTTTATGTCACCTTTAGTTTTACCAGTAACCATATTCAATGTTCAATGGATTATAAATATTAAGAATTACTTACAGTGCATCCAGAAAAAATAGACTCACCCATAAACAATAGTCTATCCAATAAACAGAACGAAATCATTTGGGTTTCACAAAATAAAATTAATGTTTACAATGTAGAGGAATATTTTTCACATTTATTTCTTTATACTTATATCAAATTTACATGAGGAAAAAAAAAAACAACAAATGGAAGGAAATTTTTGTGTCCATTAATTATAAACTCAGGTCAAGAAATGATGCGTTTTAATAATCGATGTGGCCACCTTTATTAACAAGAACTTGATAAATGCGATTGGGCATTGAAGAAAGTAGTTTCCTCAAATATTGGTCCCCAATTTCTTCCCAACCGCGGATAATTGCATCTTTCAGTTCTTGAATTGTGGCATATGATTTTCTGTGCTCATAAACCTTTCTGGCCAGAACTCCCCACACATTTTCGATGGGATTTAGGTCGGGGGACAGTGCTGGCCACGGTAAGACATCAATTCCATTATCGGAAAACCACGTTTTAGTTGTTTTGGCAGAGTGTATAGGAGCATTGTCTTGTTGAAACTGCCATGGAGATCCTGTTATGCCTTCTGCATACGGAAAAAGTGTCTCTGACAACATTTTTTGGTAACCAATAGCATTCATTCTGCCATTAACGAATGCCACTGGTGTCTTTCCACTCCAACTGAATGCAGCCCAGATCATTACACTGCCTCCATCACACTGCCTTTTTGAGAACATTTCCTCTTCCTTCCGAAGATCAGACCAATAGTACTGCCACCCATCTGGGCCGTCCAAGTTGAATTTTTTCTCGTCACTGAATATTATTCGTCTCCATTCAGATACCCAGCTCATCCGTTCCTTTGCCCAATCCAGTCTCTTCTTCTTGTGAGTATCAGTTAATCTTGGTGCACCCTTTCGCTTCTTGTGCTTCAAGTGCTTGATAGATTTCACAACATTTCCGATAGTTGATTTCGATACCTGAATTGTTGGATTCTTTGCCAGTTTCCTGTAGGATGTTTTATTCTCTGAGATTTCTTTGATAATCTGCTGTTTTTGACACGGTGTCAGTTTTTTTGGACGTCCTGAGCTCTTTTTGGTCCCATATTTTTCCCCTGAGCAATGTAGTGTTGCACAACTGTTTGAGAACGCTTTATTTGACTTGCAATCTCTCTCGTACATAAACCCTGCTTATGCAAAGCATCAATTTGTCCCTTTTCAAAGTCTGTTAATGGTGCACACCTTCCCATTATAATTGTCACTATTTAACTATGCAATTTGTAGATTTTTAGTCACAAATAACTCTAACAGTAATGATTTACTACTTGTCTCGTTCAAATTGGCAAGTTTCACATACAGAATTCACAATGGCGCACTGTGAATTTATAATTAATGGACACGTGATGACAAAACTTTTGGAAAATATATTTGGAATTAACGGTTTTACAGACAGTATTCTTAGACAATTGTTAAAAATAATTATTAACATATTTAGAACGCGTTTCTAAATCATAATTAACTTATTTCTGCTTCTGTTTACAAATTATGCAAATTTCAGGGTTGAGTCTATTTTTTCTGGATGCACTGTACAGTTTTTTCTCTGTTTTTGTAAAAATTAATTAATATCACCAACTGGGTAAAGGTTAACAGTAATCTATTTAATCATTCGTGTGTTAAGCCTAATGCGGTCAAGCTCAGCGATGTATTTTAACCTCGTTCCTTTTATCGTAATGTATATAAGAAATACTGACTTTTTATTTTGAATTTTAAACTTACTTCAAATCGGCCTTTGTATTTCTGGAGCTGTTTGGACAGTATTCTCCTTGGTGTTTGTTCAGGTTGCCGATGAACGAAAACTGTCGGTATCGCGTCCAGCTTCAGGAGACGAGGACGGCAGCCTACTTCGCTTCTTGCGGCCCTTAACAATTCTCCCTTGAAATCTCTCTCTTAACAGGATTCAGTAAAATGATCCGAACACATCCTGACTATTACATTTACTGGACAATTTTCCCTGTTAATATTCTGCAACCATTGCTTCAACAGTTGTTGATTTTCTAGCTGCAACTTATGCCAGCTGCAAGTTTTGCTTGTCGTAGACCTATTATTACAGCCATAAGCAATGCAGTAAACCACGTTATTTCTTAAAGTTGGATCGCCTGTTGCACTTGCGCGTTCTCATTTATGGTTGGCCTTGTTTTGCGCAGGCCATACCTGATGTCACATAATTCCAGTGTTCCTTTCCGAATTTGGGGAAAGATGGCAGCCTCCATGGGCTAAAAATTTTCGTCTAAAAATGCTGTTTATTAATAAATAAAGGTAGATATTAAATTTTCTCCACGCGGACTAGTGTTTTTAGACTTAGATGTATAAAATATCAAAAAAAATTTTTTGACTAAAGGTTCACTTCAAATTTTTTTAAAAATTGAAATGAAATTGTCATGCAGCTTTAAATTGGTCATTGTAATTTTTATCATTGCATAAAAATTAAAAATCGTACCAATATAAGGGCAGTTTATTTCATCGGAGTTATCTTGACAATCCAAATCTCCATTACATAATAAAGACTTTGAAATGCACTTGCCGTCACCACAACTATAGTCGGTGATTTTGCATCGATTGTATGTTGATGGGTCCCTTGAAACTAGAAAAATTAAAAAAATGTATATTTAGTGAATATTAAAAAGGAAACATCCTATTTGCTTTATATTCAATAAATTCAATCTCTATCTCAAAAATATTTACCAGTTGCTTAGATTCTTAAGTTAATAGAATATCAGATGAAATTCCTCTGCCATTAAAAAAACTAAGAAAAAAATTTCTAGGTAATTATTTTGAAAGCCAACCTTTCCTTTTGCTTAGGAGAAAAGCCAAGTTTTCAAAATAAGGATCTGGAATTTTTTTTTATTTTTTTTTACAACCTCTGACAATTACCGTATTTATTCTACTATAACGCGACTTCTTGTATAACGCGACTCCATTTTTTTGGCCCAAAAAATCGGCAAAAATCCTATCCTCTTGTATAATGCGACCCCCATTTTTGACTCCTCGCGAGAAATAAAATGTACAAACTTATACAGAAAAAAAAATCTTTATTTTTAAATAGTCTGGATATTTAATATTCAAAAACCTTCAAAATCTGATTCATCTGTGTCTTCGAACAGGTCTTTCCAATCTTCCTCAGTTAATTTGACATCTGTATCCCAGTCTTCTTCCTCTAAACTGCTTTGGTTCGAGGCAGTTTTGAAGTAGGCCTAATTAGAAGTTGCGATGTTTGGGAGAAGTTATTATCGATGTTGTTAGATGTTGGCGACGAGTAATACGAATAAAAAGTGAATTAATATATTCTATAATGAACTGGACATTATATGCAATGTAATTTATGTATAATACACGGCAAATTCGTCTGAATGTCATCAGCACAGAAAGCAACTTCGACAAAAGCAACTGCCTCAACTTCGAGGCAGTTTGGAAGTTTATAGCCCTACATTGATATGGAAAGCTTTCTCATTCGCACATTGACAAAAAAACACAACAGTACATCAATTTTCTTAATAAAAAGACAAATAATCTTTATTCAGTTTAACATTTTCACTACATAAGCTTTCTTTTGTAGGCTTTGGTTCGAGGCAGTTTGGAAGTAGGCCTATTTAGAAGTATCAATGTTTGGGAGAAGTTATTATCGACGATCGGCCGCAGTCGTCGGAGGGCTGATTTTTATCCTCTAGTATAACGCGACCCAGCAAATTTAGATGCTTTTTTAGGCCAAAAAAATTCGCGTTATAGTAGAATAAATACGGTAAATTCGGTGAATGACCTCATATTGCTAACGGTCGTAAGAGTGCGCTGCCGTCGTATCCTGCCCCAGACAGGTCGAAACACGTTTAAACAAATTTGAGAGAATCAGCGCTGCGAATGCGTTTATAGTGTTTAAACAGGACATTGAAGAGTGAAGGTGTAGTGCGCGTGGTCGAAACTCAAAATGTATCAGCGAACGAAAGAGACTCATGAACTGCTGACAACAGTTTACAAAGAAAGTGGTATCACTTTGAAGTGTGTTTATGAGTGGTTTAAACGGTTCCGAGGAGGCCGGAACACCGTGGAAGACGCCCCCTGAAGTGGCCAGACATCCAACATAATGCTACAACCCAACTGAAGGCTATGCCAGTCGTTTCCAGGACTTGTACGGCCGTTCCCAGAAGTGCATTACCATCGACGAGGATTACTTTGAAGGATAGTAACTGCTGTTTCATGTAAGCCAGCAATCCACTCGCAATATGAGGTCATTCACCGAACTTAATTGTCAGAGGTTGTAAATTAACACTGTTAAGAGCTATGTTAAAAAATGGCAGTAAATCGTTTTACAGCCAGCTGCAACAGCATCAGCAAAAACTAACTCTCATTACAGTCCTGGCTAAAATTTTTTGCATTGTATCAAGCGAGATTAGGACTTAACCAGATGTCAAATAGAAGTTTAACTTAAATGCTGGATGACGACGGTTTAGCTTCATGTCAGTGAAGCAAAATGCCATTCGAAACAGAAATATATTTTAAACTACCGTAATTTTCGGCAGTAACGCCGCGGCGGTTGACACGCTGCAGCAGCAAAAATTTAACGTAAGTATAAAATCTCCGACAGTACTGCCACGGCGGCCGATACCCCCCCCCCCCCCAACACCACACCTGCAGTCGGTAATCTAAAAACAGTTTTCTTATATGCTTCAATAAAAGTAATATGCATTTCAGTGGGGAAAATTTTTTAATTTCGTACACATATTATATTTCTGCATACATTTCCTCCAGCACCGAATACATTTTTCGTCGAGTCCTGCCTGCACGATTGCTCTTAGGCCTTTTCAATCTTGGCTGTTAGTTTAAACTTTAAAAGCTGCTTACGATGGAGGGGAAGATATACTCCATCGTGCTCTTGCTTATTATAATAATAATAATAATAATAATAATAATAATAATAATAATAATATATAATAAAATACTGGTGTTTCTAACACCTCTCAAGCGCTCTCGTGACCGTTCAGCCCCATGCGCGCGCTCGTTAAACTTTTGGATAGTCAGCCCCGAGTATCGAGATAAATATGAATCAAGGACTACATTGTCACTACTCATTTTATATCGTTGGGTAGAATTTTTTTTTTTTTTTTTGTAAAATCTCCGGCAGTAGTGCCGCGGCGGCTGATACACCGCACACGCCAAATTTTTCACTTTTATTAACAGAAATGCTGCGGCACTACTGCCGAAAATTACGGTAATTGGATAAACTAATTACACTGGTCAACACATTTTTACAAAAGTCATGCTACCAAAATAAATTGAGTCATTTTTTATCCATTTTTATGTGCTGAACACAAATATGACTGCAAAATGCAAAATTGGCTCTAATTTTCTTGTAATCTGCATAAACAATTGTTTACATAATGAAATGTATGCCAATAGAAATTGCTGATCAGAAGCATCTCTGAGGAATGTCTAGCAGTAGTCAGCAAACATAGAAGTAGACCATTTTGCATGGCATCTTTGTTCCATTGATGCAATATACCTTGATGAAAACATTCACCATGTTCATTAATAACCATACCACAGTTGTCAGGGAAGATATCCAGATGGGAATGAAGGAAGTGAATCTTTACAGACATATTGCAGCCAAGTTTCTGGTACCTTATCAGCATGTCTTCTACGAGTTCCTTGTAGTTTGCAGTCCTAAAATTCCCTAGAAAGTTGGTAGAAAAAGGAGAAAAGCATTCCATGCTTTTCTCGCATCACCCTGCAGCAATTTGTTGAACTGGTTGTCTTTGAAAAGCTCTTGAATATGAAGACCCACAAAAACTCCCTCCTTAATCTTTGTTTCGCTGAATCGAGAAAATTTTTCATGCAGGTATCGGAAAGCTGGCGAACTCCAATCCATGGCTTTCACGAAGTTCTTCATCAAACCTAGTTTGATGTGCAGGGGTGATAGTAGAATTTTTTGAATTTCAACTAGAGCTGGGTGCTGAATGTTCTTCTCTTCCACTGCTACATTTTGTCTGCAAATCCATTCTTTCTGCAAGTAGTGCAATTCCCTTGCTTGGCTAGAAAATGAACTATATGAACTATCTTCAAAACGAGAGCCAATAACATTTTTTAATGGTTATATTTGTATTTAGCAGATCAAAATACTACAGGAAAAAACTTTTTTAAGTTGGTAACAATTTCATTGTTGACTAATGATATCAAACAGATAAATGGATAAGCTAATTGGATAAGCTCTTTGGATAAACCATTTGGATAAAATAATTATCAAGCAGCTATTTAGATAAACTAATTGGATAAACTATTTGGATAAGCTATGTGGATAAACTAACTGGATAAGCAATTTAGATAAGCTAATTAGGGGTCTACGGCAATTGGGTGGATGACAATTCGGTGAACAACAATTGGGTGAAACGACAATTCGGTTGACGTCAATTGGGTGGATGTAACAATTCGGTGAACGTCAATTCGGTGGACATCAATTGGGTGGATGTGACAATTCAGTGAACATCAATTGGGTGGATGACAATTCGGTGGAAATGCAAATTCAATCGAGATTTTTAAATCATCGACGAATTTTATATATTTAACTCGTTGTTTGTTTATAATTGACACATCTTTATTGCAATTACAAAGCAATTTGCTTCATTCATTTTAGGTCAAAGTCACTTTATATGTGGGAATCTTTTATTTATTAGCTTACAAAAAAATGAGATTATTTCTTTATTAAATAATTTATTAAATAATTTTGTAAAAAGTGTAACATTTTCTATTTTGTTTTATTGCTAAGAGTTCTATTATTCAATTAAAGATACTGTAATTCTTAAATAACTACTTAAGCTCTTTAAAATAGGCACAATAGGTATTGGGTAGATAGATATGTTATTTGACATTAATATAGCATGGTGACACCCTCCCACTACAGTCTGGCTTAATATAAAAAGGCAGTTGGAGGGGAGGACAGAGAGTAGAGTTCATTTCATTTTTAGGTTGAAAGGGTTGATCCCTAATATAACTACTTCCCCCTCCAGCTTTTTAAGAGAATTAGGCTTCCCTTCTTATATAAGAGAATTAAAATGACTGCCTTAAAAGTGTCAAGTTGGGTTATAATATAAAAATATTACAAGTAAAATATATACAAAAAATATAAATAAATTACATAAAAAAATATACAAAAACAAAATACAACTTTGGGAAAGTATACAGTCTGTCCTGCTTATAATATAGAACAATGATTGGAGGGGAGGACAGGGGGTAGACTTCATTTTGTTTTTGGGTTGAAAGCATTAATATAACCATTTGACCCCCCGTTAAATTTTAGCTTCTCCCCCATCATCCCCCAAAAGGTTAACAGGATTAAAATCTCAACACACATGAAATTTGTACAAAATTTTGGAAATCATTTCAAAAAGTGAGAGGAACATAACTGAATAAATTTTCTTGATGATGCAATATTTTTTCTTTTCGTTATTATTTAAAAAAGTGACGAAGAATAAATTTGAAAATTATTTGATTTTTTATTATATTTTAAACATTTTTGTTGTAACAATTTCATTTGTATTATTTGTATATTTTATCTGTAATTATTTTGTTTTTGTATATATTTTTTCTGTAATTTATTTATATATTTTGCACATATTTTATTTGTAATATTTTTATATTATAACTCAACTTGGCTGTACACTTTTAAGACAATCATTTTAATTCTGTTATATAAGAAGGGAAGCCTAATGCCCGGTTCACACTGGGCCGGCGAAGCGGCACCCGTTGACGCATGCGCACTACGCCCAAGGCCAACTAGAAATGGGTCAAATCAGGTGCCGTAGCCGGCAAATAAGCCAGGCGGCAAAGTTGAAATTTGTTCAACTTTTGCCGGTTGCCGCTCTCAGCGAGGTCAGGCTCATCCAATCACGTTCGACTACTGGAGCACGTGATCAAAAGAATGATGGCAGATCACAATTTTATAGTGAAATAGACTAAGAGAATGCACTTTATTTTGTAAATGTGAAATTATAAATTGCTTCTTTTTACATCGTTAAATAGATATGTTTGGTTAAATTTTATTTAGATAATTCAGTTGGAAATTAGCAAGTTTTAGAACAGAAACGCGATCACGAACTTGGTTTTCGATCGCTTCAATTGGAAATATTGCCGATCGATGTTGGCAACAATCAAATTTTAAAATAATCTTGAAGACCTTTTATAAATACGAGAAAAATATGCACACAGAATAAACAGAAATAAAACTAGAGTGCCATTGTACACTCTGTTTTGTTATGTTTTAATAATGTTTTCTCAGCGACACATAATTACAGTTGAACTTCTTTATAACAAACTCTGGTACAAAAAATTAAACGAAACAATTCGGAATTCCCAACTGTGCCAATTGGCCTTTCAACAGTGATATAACAAATTCCGAATTGTCTCGGATATAGCAAATTTCGGATACTACGAATTTCTATAGACCATGAAGTTCATCCAAAGTTTTACTGCAATAACTTAAAGGTAAACTCCACGGAAAAAATCGACTTTATTTTTTTTTGTATCATAACATTAATCCAGATTAATAGAGTATATATCATTAAAAATTTTTCGATTTTTCCTAATATTTTATTAAGAAAAATGCCTCGGAAAATTGAAAATTTGTGTGGGATCTTCTAGTTCGTCTCCACAGAACACGGCGGAACAAGCTGTCATAGAAATTTCACGTTTCATAGTTTCCACAATCAGAATCGATTAAAAAACAGTGGATTAGTAGTTTTTGACAGTGAGGGAACTGGTGGTATCCAACTCCAAGCAGCATCGTGTGCTCATTTCGAAGCATCTTGCTTTGTCTACGCATCTGCCGTTGTAAATTCAGTATCAATTCAAACAAGAAATTCGCTGAAACTAGATCACATATAAGGTGAAACTAGATGCTCTTCCAACTCTAAACTGGCCTGATGTTCTTCAAGAACAACGATCAAAATAGCACTCGTTAAACGCCGAAGGAATGAGGAAGTAGGCCTATCTACTGTGTAGGGCACACGCCGCCGTAATGTGCACACACCGACGCGGCAAGCAGAAGATCCCGTTCACGGTTAAATACATAGGGGTTTATATCGCAGAAGTTTCCGTAACATTTAATTCTGCTAACAGCCCTTGTACATCGCTGTTACTGTCGGTCTTGTTTTCATATTCGTAGTCCATTATAGGCCTAATCCACTGCAATGCCCTGACCAGAGAAGCGGGAGAACTGATAGCGATGCCTGCACTGCCCTGACAATTTACTGATAGTGGCGCCTGCTATAGCGTCCAATGTATGACGTCACGATTTTGAAACTCCTTCGCACCTCTCGGCAACTTCTGACGTCACAGGTCCCGAAACGTGGCGTCAGTGTCGATCGGGGGGGAAAATGAAAGTTTTTTTATATATTTTATCAATTTTGAGTTTGAATTGAAAATTTTTATACATGCTACATTATTAATGAGACCTTCATCTTTCATTTTAAACAAAGTTGTTTAGAGTGAGGAGTTTACCTTTAAAATTGAAATGACGCCGCCATTATATTTCTTTTCCCTTGCCGCTTCTCTCGTGCCAGTCCAGTGGGAACAACTCGCATGAGCAGCAGAGGAAGCAGGAGGGGGGGGGGGGAGGCAGAAAAAGACGCTTTGCCGCCTTGCCAGTCCAGTTTGAACGGGGCATAATTCTCTTAAAAAGCTGGAGGGGGAAGTAGTTATATTAGGGATGAACCCTTTCAACCTGAAAATGAAATGAACTCTATCCTCTGTCGTCCTCTCCAACCGCCTTTTTATATATTGAACCAGACTATAGGGGGGTGGGGGGGGGGGTCACCGTGCTATGTTAATGTCAAATAACAGATTTATCTACCCAATTCCTATTGTGCCTATTTTAACGAGCTGAAGTAGTAATTAAAAATCTCGATCGAATTTGCATTTCCACCAAATTGTCATCCACCGAATTGTCGCATCCACCGAATTGTCATCCACCCAATTGTCGGGTTCCCGCTAATTAGATAGGCTAAATGGATAAGCTATTTAGATAAACTAATTGGATAAGCTAAACAGATAAGTTATTTGGATATGCTAAATAGATAAGCTAATTGGATAAGCTACAAGAGTTGTTAAAGAATTTTTGCCTCCTGGTCCGTAACTTTTTTATTTGTTAACCAATTTTCAAAATTCTTTATTGTATCTGATACTTACATTTGTCATCCGCTAATCACTTTTCGGCACAGTCCTCATCCCTTTCCACGCATTCCACCAACGTTTGACTAGTCGGGTGAACCCATCGGAGAGGAATTCCGGGATTGTTGTCGACACCAGGATTGAACGGCAGCTTTGGACCCTCTTCTGTAGCACGATAACCCCCGCCCGCACACGTTCACCACACACACAAGCAGGCGTTGCAGCGCCTACAGTTCAAAGATGAAAGAATTTGCACCTTGCGACTTTCACCACTTCCCAAAGAAGGGACATGAGTTGCATTCTGACAACGAGGTGAAAGATGCCATTCAATCCTTGCATCAACAACAACCCCGGAATTCCTCTCCGACGGGTTCACCCGACTAGTCACGCTTTGGTGCAATGCATGGAAAGAGATGGGGACTATGTCGAAAAGTGAATAGTCCATTACATAGAGGACAAATTTAAGTACCAGATAAAAAAAAATTGAAAATCGGTTAACAAATAAAGTTACAGACCAGGAGGCAAAAATTATTGAACAACCCTCGTATTTGGATAAACTATTTGGATAAGCTAATTTTCAAACAGCAATTTGGATATGCTAATTATCAAAGAGCTATTTGGATAGCTAATTGGATAAGCTAAATTGATAATTTAATTGGACCAGTTAAATGGATAAGCTATTTGGATAAGCTATTTAGATAAGCTAAATGGATAAGTTAAATGGATGAGCTATTTGGATATGCTAATTATTAAACAGCTAAATCAATAAGCTATTTAGATAATCTAGTTATCAAATACAGTCAATTCTCGTTAATACGAAATCGTGGGGACCAAGAAATTTTTTCGTATTATTCGTATTTCGTATAAACCAACAATACTAAAAGTGTTATGAAATAAGCACGGAAATAGAGTACTTTAAGTTAGAAATAATTTTTATTCATCTCTCCTAAAAAAATCTGTAATAACAGTTTGTTTGTATACCGGAATAGAAAAAACGTTAACTTGCTTGTTTAAACCATGTTAAAAGTACCGTTCCCATGTCTTCGTGTGCTGCTTTTCGCATTCAATTCAGCCTGTTGTCTTATCTTTTCCGAGTTTTTAAGTATCGTTGATAATGTTGACAGTGGAATATCAAACTCTTTAGCAGCCTACCCTTTTATAGCATTTGGTTTTTCCGCTGCATTCAGAATTTGTAACTGAAGATCTAATGAAAGATCCTTTCGTTTCCTTTTGCTTGAAGCTGACATTGAATAAAATTCCTGACTGTAATACGAGGTGCATTCAAGTTCTAAGGCCTCCGATTTTTTTTCTCCGGATTGGAAAGAGATAGAAACATGCGCATTGTTTTAAAATGAGGCCGCGTTCATTGTCAATACATCCCAGAGATGGCATCACCGTATGGCAGATGGAATTTTACCGCCAGCGGCGAGAATGAGAACTGTTTTAGATACTTAAAATGGCGACGTTTCCCTTACTTGAACAGCGTGCAATCATTCGTTTTCTGAATTTGCATGGTGTGAAACCAATTGAAATTCATCGACAGTTGAAGGAGATATGTGGTGATGGAGTTATGGATGTGTCGAAAGTGCGTTCTTGGGTGCGACAGTTTAATGAAGGCAGAACATCGTGTGACAACAAACCGAAACAACCTCGGGCTCGCACAAGCCGGTCTGACGACATGATCGAGAAAGTGGAGAGAATTGTTTTGGGGGATCGCCGAATGACTGTTGAACAGATCGCCTCCACAGTTGGCATTTGTGTGGGTTCTGTGCACACAATCCTGCATGACGACCTGAAAATGCGAAAAGTGTCATCCAGGTGGGTGCCACGAATGCTGACGGACGACCACAAGGCTGCCCGTGTGGCATGTTGCCAAGCAATGTTGATGAGCAACGACAGCATGAATGGGACTTTCTTTTCGTCGGTTGTGACAATGGATGAGACGTGGATACCATTTTTCAATCCAGAAACAAAGCGCCAGTCAGCTCAATGGAAGCACACAGATTCACCGCCACCAAAAAAATTTCGGGTAACTGCCAGTGCTGAAAAAATGATGGTGTCCATGTTCTGGGACAGCGAGAGCGTAATCCTTACCCATTGCGTTCCAAAGGGCACCACGGTAACAGGTGCATCCTACGAAAATGTTTTGAAGAACAAATTCCTTCCTGCACTGCAACAAAAACGTCCGGGAAGGGCTGCGCGTGTGCTGTTTCACCAAGACAACGCACCCGCACATCGAGCTAATGTTACGCAACAGTTTCTTCGTGATAACAACTTGCAAGTGATTCCTCATGCTCCCTACTCACCTGATCTGGCTCCTAGTGACTTTTGGCTTTTTCCAACAATGAAAGACACTCTCCGTGGCCGCACATTCACCAGCCGTGCTGCTATTGCCTCAGCGATTTTCCAGTGGTCAAAACAGACTCCTAAAGAAGCCTTCGCCGCTGCCATGGAATCATGGCGTCAGCGTTGTGAAAAATGTGTACGTCTGCAGGGCGATTACGTCGAGAAGTAACGCCAGTTTCATCGATTTCGGGTGAGTAGTTAATTAGAAAAAAAATCGGAGGCCTTAGAACTTGAATGCACCTCGTAAAATTAGATAACTGCGTTGTAGCGATGAGAAAATTGATTTTGAAACGATGCCGATATTGCACTTGTTTAAATAAAGATTTGAGCGCCATGTGACAGGATTTGAGATCTGAATAGCTGAACCAATCAGATTTCCCGTCAGTTTGAAAGCACGTGATTCAGACTTCGCGAATCAGATTTCCCGTTAGTTTGAAAGCACGTGATTCGTTAGTTTGAAAAATTCGACTAAATAACCAATATTTTTTTTATCGAATAAAAAGTATCGACTGATTAAAAAAATCGAGTATTCATTTATTCGAATAATTCAGAAGCAATCACATATGAAATGACTTTGAAAATTATTTTTATTAACTTTACACTTCAAAATCTGAAATTTTATCATTCAAATTGTTCCTAAAAGGACTATTTTTCAATAAAATTATGAAATTTTCCTTCGTATAAACCGTATTTTAATGAAAATATGTTCGTATAAAGCAGAAAATTTTACATAGTAATTGCTTTCTCGGGGACGGGCCACAAAATGTCTTCTTATTAACCGGAATTTCGTACTAACCAGTTTCGTATTAACGAGAATTGTCTGTAGCTAATTGAAAACAATCAGCCATGTTGACTGGAAGTTTAATTAGAGCAAAACGAACCAGTCACGGTCCTCGTTACTCATATTAAATCCAGTTAGCTAACAGACCTTATTCAAAACTACTGGGATTGATAGTAAACGTAGACAATCACAGTGGTAAACAAAGTGGGTTTACACATTTCTTTGCTGTTGCTCTTGAAATTTGATAATGACGGATGTACTTTGCATTGTTGCAGGGCCATAATGCGAACGTTTGGATTGCTTGTAAAGCTCGGTTGATACTATCAATCCCCTAATGCACTGGGGTTTTGCATATGGTTTATTGAGACTTAACTACGGTTGATGCAACATTTCCCAATTAAAGGACTTAACCCATCGTTAACTAACTGAAGGTTAGATCCGTTTTAACTGACCGACCATTAGTACTTCAAGCCGGCCCAAATGATTAACTTTAACTCAGTATTATATCTAGACTGGAATAGAAGGGCGCGGCGACCTGCCTTTTTGCAACGTGCCCTGCCTTTTCTGAGCGCACCCTGGCCTTTTTCGTTGGATTTATTTAAACTAACCATTATAAAGTGCGCTTATGTGTCCGACTTGCCCTACTTTCTGACCAAATGTGCCCTAATTATCGTTCATTTCCCTGCCCTGCCATTTTGCTAGATGCAACCCTGTAACTGCCACTTTGGTCATGTTCCTATCTAGGGCTTTATAACTTTTACTTTTTTTTTATGCTCTATCCGAATCTGAAGTCAAAATCAAAAATTTTGAAAAAAAAATTGGCAATGCAGTAACACTGCTTTTAATTAGCATCATTCTGACAATGCAGTAACACACATTCTCTACTGTTTTTTTTTTGTTTGTTTTTTTTTTGAAAGGGTAAGGACCTCAATCCTCACTTTTGAATTTGCATATTAACATTTCAGAACAGACAATGCCAATTTCGGAAAGGAAGACTGTACCTCACCCCATCTAACTTAAAGATAGGCCACGTCGCATCTAAATGCCAGTTTTAATTTGTATTGGACATTGCCAGGGAATTTTTTTAATTTAGTATTTCTAACATTTCTAATATTGAACATGGTATAGTCTAACAAACCCTTTTTCAAAATAATTCAGTAACCAAAAATTAAAAAATAAAAAGAGTAAGACACTGTTTAAAAAAGTCAAGTCCTTACCAATCGAGTATTTCAATTTAAATCCTCTGCCACTTCCTTTTTTGGTTCTGATATGAAATTTGAGCCACACGGCATCCGACATGTTAATAGGGTAAGGTTCAAGATTATGCCCACACAACACATGAACGGTTTTGTTACGGAATGATCCTATTTTCAGCCAATTCTGCCTGCAGCATGGAGGATTAACACAGTCGTCGTCATCTGCAATATCAATATCTTCAAATCTGAAAATAAAATATTTCATTTCTATTGTTAAATTTTAGTTTTTAGGCTATTTGCAATATATCCTCCTAGGAGCACAAAAAATCAAAAGAAAATAAATTGGTACGGCGGAATGGTACATCTGCCATTTCTTCATTTTTACCAAAAAAATTTAATTTCTCTAAAAAGGCTTACCCCATTTCCATAAAAAATGCATCAATGCATAGTTTAACGACCCCTCTAAGTGTGAATTACTTAAAAAAATAAAAAATAAATAAAAAAATTGATGTGGGGGGGGGGGGGGGGCTGGGGATAGTTAATAACTCCAAAATGGGTCATCACAGCCAAACAAGTCATTTACAAAAAAAAATCGCCTTACATGTCAAGTTTGTTGAGTTAGGTTCGCTGGTTTGAACGCTACAGCCATTTTTTAATATTTAGAAAAAAATTAATATCTCAAAAAAGGCTTACCCAACTGACATAAAACATACGCTAAGGCACAATTTAGGGTACCCTCTAAGTATGTATAATTTTTGTTTGGTTCTGCTATTTGCAGTTTTAGAGGAGTTAGCTGCACTAAAGTGGTCACATACATACATCCTGTAGCGTCCCGCTCCATGTTCGCTCAGTTGGTAAAAAAATTTTTTTTTATCTGCCCCCTCCTTTTTTCTGAATTTTTTCCCCTTTTAGCCCTGCTTTAACTATTGGGGTGGTCCCTTTGGGGTTTGTACCTATTAATTGCCCTTTTACTATTTTTTTGTTGTTAAGCCCATTCAGATTGCTAACTGAGAATGGTGCCTTTGGCCTACTTTAGATGATTCAGCTAGACTTTTATATTTATTGAAATTTTCATCGGAAGCGGTTCCTTTGTTTCTTCGCCATGTTTTCACTGGCCCAGCTGTAATTGATGTTACGTTCGTTTACCACCAGAATGGCTCACCCTAATCATTGGATGATTTCTTGCCTACGACTTTAATGGAGGTCCTAGACTTCAGTATTAACCCTTGGATTCAACATGTTCTGGCGGAACTTTTGATCGATCAAGCCCTTCGTTCTCTTTGACGAATTTTTCAGCTCTTGATTGCGTAGACTTTGCTGTATTGCCCGGATTGAATCGTGTCTCGAAGAACTGGAACTTTACCTTCGGCCCGGAGTGTGGTGCCATGTCAACCTGCCGTAGTCGCTATTCGGCCCCCTTTTTCCTTTCCTAGTGTAACCTTCAACTCCATTCTCAGTTTGCCGTGTTGCTAAGTGTCGTCCCTGGTGGTTTTTGCTACTTCAGCCCCCTCATTACGTCCATCCCTAATATCCCATCATATGGGCGGTCAGAAAACTCATGTAACATGAACATTCTGGCCCCCATGTGACGTCCCTGGATGCTGACCTCCAAGGTGGAACTTTGTTCCACGGCCATGCAACTTCCATTGACACCTTGAATAATCATATTTGCCGGTTGCCATGAAACATCCGCGATTTGCTTACACACCTCTGAGTCTAATAACGATACTTGAGCATAGACACTGGTTGTCATTGTATATCTACTTTGGTGACGCACAACCCCCCGTCAATGCAATGCATCACTAATGGCTCTCCAAATGCTGAGCTGACACTAGCGTTGCACGGCTTGGTGTTCTGTCTAGGGCAATTGTGGGCATAATGCCCGGATTGTGAACACCTAAAACAGCCAGTCCCAACATTCGGTCTCGGTCCCATTGGTAATGGCTTTTTATCGAGATCGGCCCTTAATTGAGCAACAGTTTGTGTGAGAGTTATCACAGCCTCCTCCAACCTTTTCACAGTTGCGCTGCACTCACAACTCATCGATTGTGATTTTGGGAGCTCAGGTAACTTATTTCCTTTTGTCCCCCCCCCCCCCGACCGTGAGCGCAACTAGATATTCTTTCACCCGCGTCTGCTACGTTTGAAGCTCCCTTTCCCTTCTTCTCTATTTCCTCCGACTTCAGGGCTGCCTACACCGCCTCTTTAAACGTTTTTGGCTTAGTGGCCAGCAAAATCCTCTGGTGGGCCTCGAGACACCCACCTGAAAATCTCTGTAGGATCATGGGGTCTCGACCTGCTTCCCACTGGGGATTTGCCCTCACAAATCTTGCCATCGCTATTTCTAGCCGATCAACATAGGCAAGCACGGATTCTGGCGGGCGTTGGATGGTGCCGTATAACTCCTTTTCAACATCACGAGCCGTAGTTGTGCGACCGAACACTTTATTACTACTTTATTACCTGTCATCAAGTGAAACTTTCGAACTTTCCTATTGACTGTCTCTTGTTCTACGAGGGCATATTGAAAAGTAATGCCTCCATGGCTGTAACTTTATTTTTTAACTGATTTTCAAAATTCTTTTTGTATCTGATACTTACATTTGTCCTCTATGTAATGCACTATTCACTTTTCAACATAGTCCCCATCCCTTTCCACGGATTGCGCCAACGCGTGACTAGTCGGGTGGACCTGTCGGAGACCAATTCCGGGGTTGTTGTCGACACCAGGATCGAACGGCAGGTTTCACCTCGTCGTCAGAACGCAACTCGTGCCCCTTAAGGTGCTCTTTCCTCTTTGAGAAGTGGTGAAAGTCGCAAGGTGCAAAGTCTTTCATTTTCGAACTGCAGTTTTTCATCTTTGAACTGTATGCGCTGCAACCCCCTCTTATGTGCGGCGATCGTGTGCGGACGGACGTTATCGTGCTGCGGAAGAGGATCCAAAGCTGCCATTCAAACTTCACGTCAACGACAACCCCGGAATTCCTCTCTGACGGGTTCACCCAACTAGTCCACATGTTGGTGTAATGCGTGGAAAGGGATGGGGTGGGGACTATGTCGAAAAGTGAATAGTGCATTACATAGAGGACAAATGTAAGTATCAGATACAAAAAGAATTTTGAAAATCGGTTAAAAAATAAAAAAGTTACAACGATGGAGGCATTACTTTTCAATATGCCCTCATACGTTCGTAATTCCTTCCCTAGTTGAGTGTTGTCATAATCTTTAGTATTTTGTACATTTCCTATAGTTTTCTGTAGTTTTATTGTTTTCTTTTTTTTTTTACCTTTTCCTTTAGGTCCCACACTCCATCTGAGGAACTGACACTGCCCTAAAAGTTTTTTTTTTTAGGGGGGTTCAACCTTCTTAAATCAATACACTATATAGTTGGATTCCTTTTTTTTTTGACTTCAGCCAAATTCCAAACAAATCCTGTTCCCTTGCCGGCTGTCAACTCATGCATCTCTCATCTGGTTCAGAGAGTCACTTCTTCATCGTAGTGGTCTCGGCCTTCAATCCTTGAACGTCTTGCAATTTTCCTCGAATTTATTGTTATGCTTACCATAACTTCTTCTATTAATTTTGTATGCAATAAATAATCAATTTTGTTTGGAACCTCAGTTTTGTTTTCTTTCCTCCTTGAGTCTCATTCCATATCTAAAGCTTAGTTTTGCCCGTGGGTCAATAACTTAACGTGGTTTCTTCAATTAAAACGTAGTTTAAGCTAATTCACTTTCGTAACCTTGGGAGTTTACTTTCTTTACTTTAAAATGTGGTCTTATTTTCTATTATCGCCGTTTAATTTATTTAACTTCCCCTTCTTCTGTTCTGGATTTATTAGTCAATTTGGGTCCCCTTCTACTCTTTTGCAAAACCGTGTAGCCCCTGGCCTGTGTGCGCTTGGTGATTAAGCACGCAACAATCCGTACATATGGAAAATTTTTTTTCAATATTTCAACATATCTTTTCGAATCATGAGTTTTTAAGTCGATTTCAGCTAAAAGAAAAAAAAATTTGAGTTTATGAAACGAACACATAGGCCTTCACTCTTAGAGAGTGGTAGGCCAATAGACTTAAATTACTCCAATTAAATGATAAATCTCTTTCTCTACATACAATTCTTGCTTCCTCAAAACATTTTATTATGTGAATGGTGTACAAAATGAGTTGCATCATGCTGCGAAAAGTGGAGCCATCAGGCAGCTGGTTCCACAACCATCAAATCTCACATTACTAGACAGTGCTATTCATTAGGCATGAGGTCAGATTCTTCACATCACCTTTCAACACCTCCTAGAGTCTATGCCAAGAAGAACTGTCGCAGTAATGAAGGCAAAAGGTGGTCCAATGAAGTACTGATGGGGTAGTCATAATAATCTAGCCACTCAGTGTATATAAAACAGCATGTTTATACGAGGGGCGATTGATAAATAAGGTCTCCATGGCTGTAACTTTTTTATTTGTTAACCGATTTTCAAAATTCTTTTTGTATCTTATACTCACATTTGTCCTCTATGTACTGCACTATTCACTTTTCGACATAGTCCCCATTCCTTTCCAAGCATTGCGCCAATGCGTGACTAGTCGGGTGAACCCGTCAGAGAGGAATTCCGGAGTTGTTGTCGACACCAGGATTGAATGGCAGCGTTTACCTCGCCGCCAGAACCAACTCGTGTCCCTTAAGGGGCTCTTTCTTCTTTTGGAAGTGGTGAAAGTAGCAATGTGCAAAGTCTTTCATTTTTGAACTGCAGTTTTTCATCTTTGAACTGTATGCGTTGAAACCCCCTCTTATGTACGGTGATTATGTGCGGACGGACGTTATCGTGCTGCAGAAGAGGATCCAAAGCTGCCATTCAATCCTCATGTCGATAACAAGTCCGGAATTCCTCTCCGACGGGTTCACCCAACTAGTCACGCGTTGGCGTAATGCGTGGAAAGGGATGGGGACTATGTCGAAAAGTGAATAGTGCATTACATAGAGGACAAATGTGAGTATAAGATACAAAAAGGATTTTGAAAATCAGTTAACAAATAAAAAAGTTACAGCCATGGAGACCTTATTTATCAATCGCCCCTCGTATATGTTTGCCATCAATCTTACTGATCTTGCACAATCAGACTGCTAAATTGGAAACCACCTTCGTGAGAATGTCTGTTGGAACGACCAAATTTTCATGCTCGCTATATGTCTGCAGCTCGCCCAAGGTCTTAGGGTTCATCTTGTAGACAGACCTTGTCCTTCACGTGACCTCCATAAAAAATCTAGGCAAAGTTGACTTTTAGTAACTGCGAGCACTGCGTGCACTGCAGTGAAGCCTCTCTCAGAGACAGCCAAATGAACAATTCATTCATAGCAACTATTTCGTATCCGCCCTGCAGTGAAGCATCACTTAAAGACGCCACTGTTGACCCATAAATTCGCAGCATTTTACCCTGAAGTTACTAATTACTATTAGAAATTATTAAAGTTTATTTATAATTCGTAAATATTTAACAATAATCAGTTCATTTTATTGAAACGCTTAGTATAAGAATTTACAAAGTTATTACTAATTAATAACTGATTTAAATTTTTGATGTATTAAAAAATATTACTAAATTGCAAAAAAAAAAAGTTGAGTGGGTCTTGTATCACAAAGAAATGACGGGTCTTGTATGATTTTATTTGCGTAAAGTGACAGTCCTTTAAAATCACACAAAAGAATTCCGTGTTTCCATATTTGTAAGATTACCAACAATTAAAACGCTCTTTACTCATTTCTTAATCGTATAATTTCATACAATTAATACCAAATGAGTAAATAACCTAAATGTGTAAACACGGGAGTTTCTTTATGTGATTATGATTTTATTCCCATAAACGGCCGTCATTTTATGCAAATAAATACTAAAAACAAACAACCATCTTGTATAAATAATAATAATAATAATAATAATAATAATAATAATAGGTAACATTCGGATAACATAGGTAACATAGGTAAATTCGGATAAAAAAACCCCAGATATTTTTCAAATAATTCAATAAAATAATGTATCAATTATAAAAAATGAGATAAAAATTAAGGTTTATTTCTGGGATATGTCATCATTTGTGCTATTACTCTAGGCGTTTTGACCGGTGGGGTTTTTGCAGGATCCTACTTCAAACAAATCCAAAAACGGATCGCGACCTAGTATTACCTTAGATATACAGATCGCGACAGTGTATATACAGAATTCATTTATGTGATACAAGTCCCACTCAACCAAATTTTTTTTGCAATTTAGTAATTTTTTTAATATGTCAAATGTTTGAATCAGTTATTAATTAGTAAGAATTTTGTAAATTCTTATACTAAGCGTTTCAATACAATTAATTGATTATTGTTAAATATTTACGAATTAAAATAAATTTTATTAATTTCTAATAGTAATTAATAACTTCAGAGTAAAATGCTGCGAAATTATGAGTCAACAGTGGCGTCTTTAAGTGATGCTTCACTGCAGGGCAGATACGAAACAGTTGCTATGAATGAATTGTTCATTTGGGTGTCTCTGAGAGAGGCTTCACTGCAGTGCACGCAGTGCTCGCAGTTACTAAAAGTCAACTTTGCCAAAATCTAATGGATTTAGCTCAGGTGAATACGGGGCAGTCAACACCCCATCCATAGTGCTTGGGATAATCCAGTGTGTTAAATAGGTTCACGAAATGCTTGATGCCACGAATGTATCACACTATTTTCAAACAATTACACATATAAACTGTCAGACTAGCTGAGAAACTGACGTTTTATCTTGATAGATGGGTTTTGGGACATCCTGTAAAAATATAGAAAATGAACTTATGCTTACTTAATTATCAGAATGCTGTTTGGGAAACTCCTTATAGTCCACATGCAACTTAAATGATTTGAATGTCCATTAGGATAGTTAGGACTTATAATCAATCCAGTGGGAGAATTTAAAACTTGATTTTCACATTCTGTCAATAAAATGTAAAAAAAAAAAAGAAAAAAAAAATTAATAGTTAATTTAATTGAGTGTGCAATTAAAAATAAGGCTACAATAAAGGTAACTCAGTACTCACAACATTGCAAAACAATAAAGTTAACAAAAAAAGAAATACGAATCACATATATAACTTAAAACTCAAACTACAGTAACATATAAAATACAATGTAAATACACCGAGTGGCCAGTTTATTAGGAACACCCATGACTATGCAAATCCGTTAGTATAGCAAATACTAGGTATCAGTTAGTCACGTGGCAGTCGGTACCAATATAAAGCGAGAACATACCGTCAACTGCAAGTGTTCTGACCGTCACCATGAAGAAAACAAATGATCTGAGCGACTTCGAACACGGGATGAGTGTTGGTGCCCAGTGATCTGGACTGAGTATTTCCGAAACCGCACATCTTCTAGGCTTTTCCCGAACAACCATTTCAAGGGTTTACCAGGACTGGTTAAACAACCAAAATGCAACCAGCCAGAGACAAGCCTGTGGTCGCAAACGACTCGTCCATCCAAGGGTTGAGCATAAGATGGGAATGCTTGTTTGTGCAAATAGAAACATCATGACTCGTCAACTAAACATGGAGTACAACACCGGACCGCAGAATAACCACCGTACATTGGCAAGGATGGGCTACAAGAGCTGGTGACCAGTCTGGGTAGCTTTAATCTCCACCCAAAACTGCAAACAACGTTTCCAATTTGCCCGTGACCACCAAATGGAAGAAGATCTGTTGGTCGGATGAATCCCATTTCCTATTGCACCATGCAGATGGCCAACGCAGAATTCGGAGACAGCAGCATGAAGCGATAGACCCCTCATGTCTGGTTTCCACTGTTCAGGCTGGTGGAGGCTCTGTAATGGTCTGGGGAATGTTTTCCTGGCACACTCTTGGTCTGCTGATACCTGTAGAGCAACGCCTTAATGATCAGGGCTACCTGAACATTGTTGCCGACCATGTTCATCCCTTCATGGCCACTGTCTTTCCCTCATTGGAAGGATACTTCCAGCAGGACAATGCTCCGAGTCACAGGGGCTCGTATCGTCATGGAATGGTTCCAGGAGCATAATACAGTAATGAATTCAACTTACTCCTCTGGACACCACAGTCCCTGGATTTGAACCCAATCAAATATCTTTGGGATGAGCTGGAATGGGTTATTCGAAGCATGGATCCACCACCATCCAATAAGCATCAACTGGGAGCAGCTGTTGCATCCGCATGGACAAACATCACGGAACAATGCTTCCAATAGCTAATTGAATCCATGCCATGCTGAATTCGTGCTGTTATAGCTGCTAGGGGTGGCACTATTAGCGGGGGGGGGGGGGGGGGCACCAAAAAATAAAGGTGCCCCAAAA
>JAHWFO010018963.1:0-10507 GCA_023313115.1 Rhysida immarginata
ATAACAGGAATTCTATGCATTGTTACAAATTGAAACTTATCCATATTACATCATCATTTAATGTTCATTGTTATAATTCTTGGAAAGATTGCTTTAACATTACATCATCATTCTGTGCTCATTGTTATTGGTGAATTGCGCGTTGATACCATTGTTGATGCGAACACAATGGGCCTATTGTTGCACAAACTTTGCCTTGCATTGTTGGTCATGAGTTATATATTGTTGGTTCATGCAGTGTGTTTGTGAATTGCGTGCTGATACCATTGTTGATACCTATTTTTGTACAAACTTTGCCTTGCATTGTTGGTCAATAGATATTTCTCATTAATATTTTTTATCGATATTTATTATTTTTCCGAAATCTGAGGTAGACAGTGACCTTCCTCATGCTTTGAAGGTCATGTATGCGAAATTTTATCAAGATCGGAATAAAACTGTAGATTTGTATAAAAAACATACAAACAGACCCACCCACCCACCCACACACAAACATCCTTCTTTATATATATAGATAGATTTAGATGGCGAATTTAATTTAAAATAACTTTTAAAATAACTTTTAATTAGTTATTCATTGTTTTTATCTTTTCTTACTGTTACCTATTTCTTTCAATAAATGAGACATGAGATTGAAACTTATTACATTAAAAAATAATTTATTTTCCATCTCACTGTAACTTATGTTTCATTTTGAAAACTTAAAATTCATTTTTTTGTTTGTTACATGTTGACGGTAATGATTGTATAAACGCCTTAGCACGGATTTAAATGCACGAGACTAGTTTAAATTTGAGTTCGATGGCAATCGAAGTTATCATTCCGTTCTTCATTTTCAAGTTTGCTGCCAAAATGCCCTTAAAAACTGAATCGTAGCCCTTTCCGACGCTGGTTACTCTTATTCCAGAATAATAGAACATTCATTATTTCCAAGAATGGTATAACAAAAGTTAACAAACGCAGAAGAAAAATGGATGTAAACAATCACCTGTGTAGCGATGCTGAACCGTTCTTCCTTTACTAAGGCTAACATTAGAACAGTGAAGAGGCTAGTCCTTACAGAAAATCCGCCAACACAACGGGCTATGGCAATCAAAATTGGAACCTTTGTTGCATCTGTAAACCGCATTATTCGTCATAAATCCCGAGTTTACGTTTTGTTGCGATACACTGCAGAGAGGCAAACGAACAGCAGCAGAAAACTCTATGAACACAATTTGGCAGGCAACAAATCGAAAAACAATCACCTTGGATGAGGGTTGGATCTATTTATCGAGAGATCGTAAGACACGCGCAATTTTTTATCGACAACCAGGTGATACGACTCGAAAGGATTTATGATGGTTGGTGCATCCGAAAGGATTTATGATGGTTGGTAACAATAGACGTCTGACCTCAAAAAGGTGAGATCTAAAGCAAAGAGATAAATGCCTCCTGCTATCAGGAAATGTCTTGGATGTCACATACTGTATATCGTTACTATATCCCAGAATTATATGGCCCTAGGGCGAAGGACGTGTACATTCTCCAGGACAAAGCATCCTCAGCCCCACAGCTAAATCGAGTGCCTTTATTCCTCGCATTATACTGTGCTCGATTGGAAGAGGAAATTGGGATTAAGGTTATACCATTCTCAGACATCCCTCTCAAGGAAGCATTGGACACGACTTTACAAAACATACGGAAAAACAGTCAATTAATGGGAGGAACTTTGATGGTTTTAGCTGGTGACTTTCGACAAACGCTCCCAATCATAACGAGGTCAACAGTGGCTGATAAAATTAATGCTTGCCTCAACGCTTCACATCTGTGGAGACATGTACACAAAATAACATTAAGTACAAATATGCGAGTACAACTTCAAAAAGATACATCTGCTTGAACCCTTTTCAACTTGGAGAAGGTCTTTTAAACGAAGGTTCAACAAGTGGAGAAATTACATTTCCAGATAACTTCTGTTCGATTATAAATTCAACTGAAGAACTAATACGTAATGTTTATCCACAGATATCAACAAATTATACGCATCACAACTAGTTGTGTGACAGAGCAATTCTTGTACCTAAAAATGATACCATCAACGAAATCAACAACCACATACAAAACATGATTCCAGGAGATGAAACTGAATATACTTCAGTAGATACAGTTATAGATACTGATGACGTGGTAAATTATCCAATAGAGTTTCTAAACTCTCTGAACCCACTAGGAATACCACCACATCGCTTACGACTCAAAACTGACTCATCAATTATGCTAGTACGTAATCTTGACCCTCCTCGATTATGTAATGGTACGCGACTTTGTGTGAAAAAAATGCTGCCACACGTGATAGATGCAACAATCTTGATTGGGAAAGGAAGGGGACAGGATGTTTTTATTCCTCGCATTCCTCTAATGCCTACAGATTTGCCTTTTACATTTAAACGTTTACAGTTCCCCATCCGACTGGCATTGGCTATCACTATCAACAAGGCTCGGGGACAATCACTCAAGTGCTGCGGAATTCACTTACAATCACCATGTTTCTCACACGGGCATATACATGTAAATGGACGACGTTTCACAAATTTAAGGATATGTAGAGGATGATGCGGTGAACATTTTTTATTAATAAATCCATAGTCCCAAACGAAAAGCGACGGAGCCACAGCATGTTTGATGCTCTGTTTTGCGTCAAGCCGTGGAATGGCTGTCTGAATTACTGTGTTGTCACTGCATTGGAATTTCGAGCGTGAAACCTAACACGCGAACGTATTTCCATTGGAACCGTCCAGCGACCGTTGTATGATTGGTCAGGTGCAGCACCTTTGCTGAAAGGTAGGGTAAAGGCGGGTAAGTTTGCCAGTCATGTAAATTGGCCGCATTACGTATTTTTTTTATTTTAATTTTTAAAACTTTCGAAAAAGCAATAAAGGAAAAGGAACAATAAATTGAAATAAACAACAACAATTTACAAATGTTGAATACCAATTTTTTTAAAAAGGAAGAGCAAAAAAAAAACGGCGAGGAAACAGCTCGGTGAGGAAAGATTATGTGATTGGAGAATGTACTGTGCATCCGGACGGTACCATTTGAAAATAGTCGGCGAGCTGGCAGTTTGCATAAGGCCTACAAGATGCAATGACAGGGGACGTCGTAGTAAACGTGCCTAGTTCAATGCTTGACAAACCAGGACATCAAACAAGCTGTGGCTCCGTCGCTTTTCGTTTGGGACTATGGGTTTATTAATAAAAAATGTTCTCCACATCATCCTCTACATATCCTTAATTTGAGAAACGTCGTCCATTTACACCCTGTATACGTAGCATGTTCACGAGCAGGATCACCACAACATTCATTTATATTTGCACCATCAAGAAAAACTAAAAATGTTGTATACAAACAAGTTATAAAATAAATCTACTGTCACATTGAAATTACACTGTGAATTTTGATATATGTATTCATAAATCTATGGATACCTTATAACCACCCGGGCAACACCGGGTAGACCTTCTTGTTATTAATAAAGCTAGGAGCTGTACCTCTTAATTACTGGTTACCTTCAATCATTGTTAAATTTAATTATCTCTAATTGCTTAATTTTAATTATGTCGAGGATCGAAAAAACATTAGTGAACTAAACAACTGAAAAGCTAAAACTAAAGAAAACTAAAGCGGAGTTTCTATTGAAGAAGCCTTGAACGTAGTACACCCCTATCAATCTTCAACCACTCCTACTGACAGACTTTCCAAAGTCCCTCTAATGTACGCGGAAGTCGGTTTATCCACCACCTCTACTCAAAGCCTGAGCGCGAAAATTTCATGCATTGTTAAATCATCATACCTAGTCATAATTTAGGGCTTATTATTGGTAGAAATGCGATTAAAGATGACTACCTATGACGTTTTAACAATGTATGACGTTTCCGCGCTCAGGCTTTCTCTTTAGGTGGTGTTGGTTTATCACAGCCTTTTTCAATAACACAAAGGCACAAAAGTCCATAAGTGAGGCATCTGGGGTCTTCACTGGTATCTCCTGAAATGGTAGGGAATGGATTTCCGTTTTTCGCTCCATGCGTTGAAGAAACTGCCGCGTCGATACTGATGTATGGCTTGATGACTTGTCCTGGTGGCCCCACACCCATTTTACGTCTACCCCGTACAGAGCTGGGATATCCCGTGTGAAAATAGGTGCTAGAACGTTAACGTGGTAGTAAGCCGAGTTAATCTTGATCTTTCTATTACCTTGTGCAGTGTCAGTTTACCGTTGCACCCATAACCGGCAACAGTCATGAAGCCCCGTGGAAAAGTTTCTTTACATTCCGTGTGCCATTTTTAGAAGTCCTTAAATCCTCCTGGATGGTTAAATATTGTTCGGGGTTTGTTGCATTCACTGAGATAAATAAATGCTTCGCCTAATTTTAATGACATGGCGTGGTAACAGTTTGTGAACGCGGCTCTTTTTACGCTTTCGCGGGTGTATGTCCCGCTTGATAATAGACACGCGCTTAAAACCCAAGTGGCTCCCCAGCATAAACGGACCAGGAAAGCGTAATTGATAAACAGTTGCGAACATCTTCAAGTGACAAACGTTAATCCATTGCGGAAAAACTATGTTGATTTTATTCGAAGTTAATTAATTAAACCCAAATTTCATTAAAGCATTTTTTTTTTACAAAATATAAATTTAAACTTATCCCAATTAATATAATTTAATTTCTAAAATTTTGTAGCTGCTTGTAAAGTGATTATTCTAAGTTTATAATGGTTTTCAATTGGGTATCCACATCGTTTTTTCAGATGAATATGTTATTTTATTGTCAGAAAAAGTATGAAATCTTGAAAAGATAAAGAAAATGTAGTTATATCTCTTAGGTACAACCTTTTTGGTAAAGTCTTATTTGTGTTAAAAATGTCATATTTTTGATTACATTTAAACATATCAAATTAGGTTATTGAGATATTTTTAAAATGTATTATTTGTAAATAAATTCTTTAAATGAATTCGGGATTATAATTAACTACGAATAGCGTAGCTAAAAGCTAATTTTTCAGTTTTCTAAAGTATTTTTGCATGAATTTAATATTGTTATTATAAATGTTAAATTCGAAATTCGTACAGATCTTCCACTATTTCATGGAAAATAATGCATATTTTTTTTTCTGTTGGAAAATGGGGTACATTTATAAACTCCAAAATGGCTCATCAGAGCCAAAAATTCATCTACAAAAAGTATTCGATTCATTATTCAAGGAAAAGACTACGTAGTAACACATTTCATTTATTGACTTTTGTTCGCTTGTATGAATACTAGAGCAGTTTTTCTTTTTTAGAAAAATACATGTATAATCAATATCTCTAAAACAGTAACCAATAGTAAAAAAAGTCAAGGGACAGTTTAAAAGAATCTTTATCAGTACAATATCATTTGGCTGTTTGCCGTTTCGGAGGGATTAGCTGCACAAAAATGGTCACATATGTACATCCGTACATACGGAAATTTTATTTTCAAAATTTCAACATATCTTTTCGAATCATGAGTTTTGATAATGTCCGGACTCCAGTTTTTATAATACCAGCCAAGGAGAACAATCTTTCTGAAGACACACTACTGGCCGGTACTGACAAATATTTTTCCACGGAAATGCGGATTTTAATCTTTTCCACTCATGTAAAGGTTTTGATTGGATTGGATTGGATTGAATGAATTATGTTTGCTAATGAACTCATGAGCTAGATACAATCTCAATTCTACATCATATCCATTAATATTGTTTTCTTGCATCTGACATGATTTTTAACGCTTTGTGATGACTCAATAAGTTTATTCTAAAGTCTTCATCGGATGAAGATGCACAACTTAAAAACTTGATTTAAAATAATTCCCAATATATGATTTAGAAACTTCCAGATAAGTCATTGGTGTTAAAATAAGTCATTGAGAAAAAATAAGTAATTACATTTTGAACATACTTATAGTCTAGAGAATCCTTCAATTCAAAATCATTGCAACAATAGATGAATGAAATGAATATTTCATCTATCAGTATTATAATCAGATTCAATAGGAATCCTAACTTTTTCATCTTACTGATGAAAATAGGAAAGAAAATTCCACGGCATGGAATTACATCTGTAATAATTTAACATGTGAGGTATGGCGTTTGTAGTATCTCGTGTTACTTTTTTCATCTTTCTATGTAGTAACACTTTTCACATCTTTTCTAGGTATCATTCGATGCTATATTTATTTTATTCGAATAGTAATGTTTGCTTATCTTATTTGGTCATTGTTTTTTATATTCATTATAATTTATTTCTCTTATTAATTTCTCTTAGTATTATTCCTAGGTTTTATAAAATTAATGTATTTGAATATTCAATATTTTTGTTTCATCCGGGCTGTTACAATAAAATTTATTTATTTAATTTTATTTTTCTTTTCTCGTTTCTTTGGAAGGAAACCATCAGCCAATCGGGTAAAGCTAACAAAAATTATTGTTATTGCTACATTAGAAAAACTAGATATTTATAGAAAATCGGAATAAAACACGAAAAAAACGTCTAAATCAGTGTTTCCCAAACTGTGTGCCGCGAGAGATTTGGTAGTGCCCCGCGAGATTTTTTGAAAAATTAAAATTGCTTCAATGAATTAAAAAATATTAAATTTCCACCCTAAACTAATAAAATAATTCTTCACAAAAAAATTAAGATTATTTCAGATTATTTTTAGAACTTTTTACTCTTTGCTGCAAGATAAAAAAGTTTGGGAAACACTGATCTAAATCGTAAAAAAATAAAAAATCCAATGGTGATGGGATTTATCTTGGGGGCAACACTGCATAATACGCCGGATGTAATTATCGCTTGCATTGCACTAGTCCACTAATGCTGGGGAGCCACTTGGGTTTTAAGCGCGTATGATAATAGTGTTTACAGTGGAAACGTGGAAACAGATGTTTGCAATGGTCTTCTGCGTTGCAGGATTAGGTCCGGTGACGAGAGCTCGGACTTTATGGACCACCTCTGGTGTACGACTAGTAGGGGGTCGGAGATTGATCTGTTTTTCCCCCCGCTGGAATGGCTCCACTTATAGCTAAACCTTTACAGTTTATTGCCTTGTATATCCCCGTCTTCGTCACAGAAAATCCACGCTCCTTGCTGGCCTTTATAATTGCGGAATAGCTATATTTTGCATAGGAAAGAGCTGTCATGTACCCTTCCCAAAACGGAGCGATTTTCGGCGGCATCATGCACAATCTAACACTTTGAACAGCGTAGAGAGATAGTTGTAATATAAGTGCCGGTTACCCCGGAAGCACAGCTTCATGGTATCGCCCTACAATCGGCAGGTGCATATGCAAATCGTTTTTATAGATCCTTAACGACTTCTGTATTTTACATTACTAAGCAGGTTAACGACGCATAAAAAACTATATGTTAACTAATTGAATATTTTTCTTCAAAAAATTACATGAAAGAAAATTGCTCCATCCATATTATTAATTTTATCTAGAGAGCTACAGTACTAGTATTAGCAACGTGACCTGAACAATTTATTTACCTATGAGCATCGGATAAGTTGAGGATATGTTATTCTCGACTTGTTTCAGAAAAACATACGCTATCAGGCCATTCATCACCGGACACCTCATGTGAAGGTCCGTACACGTCATACAACTTATCAAAAACGTTGACTGGTATGAATACTGGTATGACAGCTACTGCAGTCAATATGAACAGACGATGCGAAATTAGTGCGGAGGAAAGAGCGATGATCATTGGAGCCCGCAGTTTAGGCATTCGATACGTTAGATTTCCAACAAATTTCAGATACCCCGCTCGACAGTTAGTGATGTTATTTTGGAAGTGGAAACGAGAGGGGGTGTCACCGCATTTCCGAGAGAATAAAAAGAAATCGGATGAGGTGACAGGCGAAGAGAAGGAGAGAAGTGAGCTAAAGATTGAGAAGAAAAAGCCGGACCCCGCGAAAAGCAATGGAAGTGGTCGGAAGGAGAACGAGAGCTGAGGGCTCCGATTGGTAGAAAAAAGGAAAAATGAAGAGGAAGAAAATGCGAGAGATTGGGCTCGTGGCAGAAGGGAAAAAGACAGGAACGAGAGAGGTTCTCCTCGAAAGGCCAAACAGGAGAAAGGGACACTGGATCGAGGAAGAGTGGAAGTAGAACGCATTGCGGAGAAGATTAGGCGGACTGCGAGCAGCCGCCGCTATCGAGGATTATAGCGGGAACGTAGCGAGCCTCGACGTGGAGAAGTCGGAACATTGGGCGAGGTGCGGAGACGAGTTCGTCTGAACCCAGTAACGACACGGAACTCAGCGAGCCCGACCCGATGAAGGCCTATCAAAAAAATCCAAGTAAGGCGAACGTTTATTATTCTAAACCACCTCTGCTAAGAGCTAATATAATGCTTATCATAACCGGCAACGGACAGTTCCCGGTAGGAGCCCTTATTACGTAAAGAACTCTTCGGAGCGAAAAACCAGTGATACAAAAGTGGACTTCGGAATTGCCATTAGCGGTATCCTCATTCAAAGCAGAGGCCCCTTCATGCTCCGTGGCCTCCCCATGCGTATTAGCCGAGGATGTTATAAACGATAACAGTGCCATAAGTAAATTGGAAGTTAGCTCCAGTGTAACTGTCAATGATCATGCGATAATTGAAGCTGTAAATAAGGAATGCCTGAACGACATTTTATCCTCAAGCGCCAGTGGTGAAGCTGAACCTTCTAAGACTGAAGTCGTCTGTAGGTCTAGCCAAGCCACGAGTTTGCCAGAAACCACTTCTTCGCTCTCGTAGGAGAGAGAGGATTTATTTTCTGGTGGGTTTGTGCCTACTCGGGTGGCCAAAGCGGGTAGGTGTCGGGAGTTAGCTTCCGACCAGCGAAAGCTGTGGGCCAAGTTCATGTTGCCTCGTTAGAGGTGTTTTTCAAGTTTTTATGTTGGGTGTAGCATAATGCCACCTGTAAGATCTTTTTAGATCTTATCTCCGTAGAGGGCAATACCATCTGCCCATCTACTTCAAAAGTAGAGAGGATTTATTTTCTGGTGGATTTCTGCCTGCCCGGGTGGCCAAAGCGGGTAGGTGTCCGGAGTTAGCTAACGACCAGCGAATGCTGTGGGCCAGGTTCATGTTGCCTCGTTGGACGTGTTTTTACGTTGGGTGTAGCATTATGCCACCTGAAGATCTTTTTAGATCTTAAACTCGTGGAGGCAATACCATCTGTCTCTCCACTTCAAAAGGGAGAGAGGATTTACTTTCTGGTGGATTTGTGCCTACCTGTGTTGGGCGAAATTCAATCAAACTGACGATTAATGATTATGATTAAAAATCGTCAATCGTTAATCATGATTAAAAGTTGTTTTTGTAAATCGTCTGGAGTTAGTCCACGGCATTCTAGAAACTACCAGGCCTGAACATGGAAAAGATAAAACATTGTTACGTCCAACTGGTGGTGCTATTATAGAAGTTAGATCAACGTCATAACCTTAGTGCTTCAACAGTACATCATTGACGTCATGTTCAGGCCTGGTAGTTTCTAGCAGGCCGTGGTTAGTCGCGATTATGGAGGTTGGGCAATATACAATCAAAGTAACGATTGATGATTATGATTAACTAGAAGAGGTACCCGGCGTTGCCCGGGATAATTACATTTGCACAATCTTTTCCTTTCATTGTTAGTCATGAGATATTGATTGTTTGTTCATGCAGAGCGTTTGTGAATTGCGTGTTGATACCATTGTTGATACCTATTGTTGTACAAACTTTGCCTTGCATTGTTGGTCATGAGATATTTCTCATTAATATGCCTTGCCATAACCATGAATATCGATTTTTTATCGATATTTATTATTTTTCCGAAATCTGAGGTAGACAGTGACCTTCCTCATGCTTTGAAGGTCATGTATGCGAAATTTTATCAAGATCGGAATAAAACTGTAGATTTGTATAAAAAACAGACCCACAGACAGACCCACAGACAGACCCACAAACATCCTTCTTTATATATATAGATAGACTAGAAGAAGTACCCGGCGTTGCCCGGGATTATTACACTTGGGATGTAAACAGAACAATCTCAAAAATTAAAATAAATTTTGCAATATCTTAAAAATAAACACATGAAAATGCTTAGAATTAATACAGTAAAAATTCTTAATGAAAATTCGAAAAAAATCTTTTTAACGGCTCAAAATGGATGGACTGCTCCAATAATTTCTTACTCAGATAATCTTACTTCAGATCTACACTTGATGTTGTTGCAATTTCCACTCTTCTCTCGCTGTGTTGAAGCAAAATTTGGCCTTTCATCACTTTGGGTAGTCTAGCGGTCGCCAATTCTTCTATTTACTTGCTTCCCATTTGCTCAATACAGCACGGAGCTAAAGGTTTGCTTTCTCTGTCGTCTTTCCACTCTTTCTCAATAGTCTGCTAACTCTTCATTATCTCCAGCTACTGATCATTTTTAAAGATTTTCAAGAAATTGTTAAGTACTAAGAA
>JAHWFO010018965.1:0-15177 GCA_023313115.1 Rhysida immarginata
GATCTGGATGTCGCGAAGACCACATTGCTACCTTCAAGGCACCGCGTAATATTGTATGGTGCTTTTAGGTATCCCAGTTTGTAAACGTTCCTTCGTTTTGAAACCTTTTCCAACATGTTACTCATCTATCTTCTATACATATAATAAAATTGTATGAACCATCATGTCTGCACCTTGAAAGATAGGGATTGCGGATGATATAGGCAGTGTACCAATTACAATAAGACGATTTTTAACACGTTTGTTTCTGCATATTTATGTTTGAACACGCTATTCTCCAGAACTACTTGACGAATTTTCATGAGGTTTGCATAAGTAACTTGAGCTTAGCTTGAACCAACATATAGGCTTTATTTCCTCAAAACAGGGTGAAGAAAAAAAAATATCTTAAATTTTTAAGAGTGTCCTCAGCCATAGCCAACAAAAATAAGGTAGGCCTGCCTTATAGCTCGCTGCTCTATTGTTGCAATTATGCGAAATTTTGAACAATAATCTCGCTTTACTAACTGGTAGGGGTGATAGTGATCTCTCAACTGTGCTGTGGATAGTTGTTTAGTACCATATGCGGATTCCAAAAAGATATTTTTCCATTTTTTGAAATTTTTTTGGGCTGTTTTTTGACCACCAGTCCACAGAAAAAAATTTCCGACCCACGACAAATAACCGTAACTTGATACAGATAAACTTCCGTTAACAAAATCATTAGCCACTCCCTAAAAATTTTTTGTTATGCAGGAATATGGTTAATACTTACTTGTTTATTAAGGTTGGGACTAAAGTAAAAATGGAAAAAGTCGTTATATCATTTCTTATTTAAGGGAGGTTCGACTTTATCTTCTCTTCTAGATATATACAGAAGGATGTTTGTGGGTAGGTCTGTCTGTACGTTTTTTATACAAATCTACAGTTTTGTTCCGATCTTGATAAAATTCCGCATACATGACCTTCAAAGCATAGGGAAGGTCACTGTCTACCTCAGATTTCGGAAAAATAATAAATATCGATAAAAAATCGATATTCATGGTCATGGCAAGGCATATTATGAGAAATATCTCATGACCAATAATGCAAGGCAAAGTTTGTACAACAATAGGTATCAATAATGGTATCAACACGCAATTCACCAATACATGGCAAGGATTACCAATCAATAACTCATGATTAACAATGAAAGGAAAATTTTGTGCAAGTATATTTATCCCGGGCAACGCTGGGTACCTCTTCTAGTCTTCTATCTATATATATAAAGAAGGATGTCGGTTGGTGGGTCTGTACGTTTTTTATACAAATCTACAGTTTTAGTCCGATCTTGATAAAATTTCTCATACATGACCTTCAAAGCATGAGGAAGGTCAATGTCTAACTCAGATTTCGGAAAAATAATAAATATCGATAAAAAATCGATATTCATGGTTATTCGCAAATTCACGTACACACTGCATGAACCAACAATATATATCTCATGACCAACAATGCAAAGCAAAGTTTGGGCAACAATTGGCCTATTGTGTTCGCAATAACAATGGTATCAACGCGCAATTCACCAATAATAATGAGCACAGAATGATAAACGCAATCTTTCCAAGAATGTTAAAAGTAATGTTAAAGCATTCTTTCCAAGAATTATAACAATGAACATAAAATGATGACGCAATATGGATAAGTTTCAATTTGTAACAATTCATAGAATTTCTGTTATTCAGGCTTTTCTTAGAAAAAAGAGTTCTTAGTATCTAACAATTTCTTGAAAATCTTTAAAAATGATCAGTAACTGGAAATAATGGAGAGTTAGCAGACTATTGAGAAAGAGTGGAAAGACGACAGAAGAAGCACTCCTTTAGCTCCGTGATGCACTAAGCAAATGGGAAGCAAGTAAATAGAAGAATAGGCGACCGCTAGACTGCACAAAGTGATGAATGGCCAAGTTTTGCTTCAACACATTGAAAGAAGAGTGCAAATTGCAACAACACCAAGTATACATCTGATGTAAGATTACGTGAGTAAAAATTTATTTAGACTAGCAGTGGCATCCTTGGAGAGGTCCAGCCATTGTGAGCCGTTAAAAAGATTTTTTTCGATTTTTTATTAAGAATTTTTACTGTATTAATTCTAAGCATTTTCATGTGTTTATTTTTTGAGATATTGCAAAATTTAATTTAATTTTTTGAGATTGTTCTGTTTACATCCAAGTGTAATTATCCCGGGCAACGCCGGGTACCTTTGCTAGTCTTTCGCATACATGACTTTCAAAGCATGAGGAAAGTCACTGTCTACCTCAGATTTTGGAAAAATGATAATTATCGATAAAAATCGATATTCCTGGTTATAGCAAGGCATATTAATGAGAAATATCTCATGACCAACAATGCAAGGCAAAGTTTGTACAACAGTAGGTATCAACAATGGTATCAACACGCACTGCACCATCACATAACAGGGATCAACAATGAATATCTCATGGCTAACAATGAAAGGAAAAGTTTGTACAAATGTAATTATTAAAAATGTAATTACATTTTCTATATTAAACACGTAGCATTTTTAACCAACTTCAAAAAAAAAAGATGTTCTCTGTGTGACCCCTATATATCCGTATATATGTACGTTTGCGACTTTCTCAAAAACTACTGATAAGATTTAGATAGGGTTTTCCCTCTTCAATTGAATATTTTTCTGGGAAGGATTTTAACTTTTCCAGTTATGTAACAAGTGAAGAGGAAAAAGGTTTTATCAAACCAAGCTTTTATAATATTTTATTTAGTGGCAACAATACAGCTTAATTTTGCAACAATAAACAATAGATACATTTACTTTCGCTATAACGAAATGTCCAATTGTTACAACAATCAATTCGTAGTAATTAGTTAGTATTATTATAACACAAAAAAATGAACACATTTGAAAATTTCTTTCTTTATCATAAATTGTCATCGATTCTGCATAAGTGTGTCAAATTGCAGCTCCCTAGCTTTTGGAAAATTGGTTTAATATTGATTACAAGATTTGACCTAAACAAACTAACACAGCAAAGTTAATAAAAGCTTTTAAAAAGGGTTTTATTTAAAACCATGCTTTTATCTTGTTTTAATATTATAATATATCGTCAACAAAATGGCACAATTTTGTAACAATAAACAATGGAGACTTTTAATCCTAGTCATAACGAATCCTTTATTGTGGCAATAGGACAGCACGTAGTAATGAATTAGTAAATAATAAATATTAATTAAAAATACAAATTAGATAAAAAATGTTATAATAAAAATATAGTTCATCTAAATCAATATAAAAAGCTGACGTTTCGAATAGAGCCTATTCTTTATCAAAGCAAAAAAGGATAATTCTCTAAAAGCAAATAGAAAATTAGAGAATTATCCTGAAGTTATGAAAGTTGTACTAACGGACGGGTTTAAATACAGTTTTCTAATGAATTAGTACCTTTAGAACATGAAACAATGAACCGATTTGAAAAAACAAACATTTTAACATTAACATGGCGGTTGGTTTAATATTGATTATATAAAATATTTGACCGAACACTAACATTTCAAGTCAAATGATAGCTTTTCATAATAATAATAAAAAAGGTGGTTCTCGGTTTGACCCAAGAGTATTCTTCTGGGTAGGTTTTTTTAATCGACTTCAAAAAAAGAGGTTCTCTGTTTGACCCGTATATTTCCGTATGTATATATGTACGTTCGCAACTTTCTCAAAAACTACTGATCCGATTTGGATGAGTGTTTGCTATTCGACTAAATATTTTTCTGGGAAGGTTTCTGAACCATGAAGTCGGTTCATTTTTCGTTAAAAAATTTCTTGTTAATTACATTCTTTCTAATATACACAAAAACCAGAGATTTTGAAGTGTGCTTATGAGATCGGTTTGTCCAGCTGTCTGTCCGTCCGTTGTAGACAATCCCACAATTCACTGCGTTGCAATAGAAAGATTGCATGTATTGAATTGCTGGAATAATCCTCGCAATCGGGAAAACGCGTGTTGAGAACATACATGGGTTAAGCTCTGTGGGTGCTCTAAACGTTAATGAGATGGTGCGCGTGCAGGATGCACGTGTTTGACGATTATTGAAAGGGCAGTTCGGTCTCTACATCAAGGGAATTTTTTTATTCTTGGGAAGCTTAGTATTTATTAGGACAACTTAAACACGAATTAACTTTTTCAAAGTCTGCTTTCACCAATCAATTATTATGGAACAGAGCAAGAGCAAGTATGAACGTGTGAAGTCCGGAATAAATACATATTATAATGGCACGTGCTTTAATGGTACCATTAGGATACCCCCTTAAAAACTTCCTATAACCAGATATGGCATGTAATATATCAAACAAATCGTCACAACATATCATGAACGAATATGAAAGAGTAACTAGTAATAGCAAGTTTGTTCTAATAGCACGCGCAAATGCAAACAGGTCTCATGAATGAATATAACGCGTAAATAATGTTGGTGCGAAATATTTAGTAGCACGTGTTTTAATGGTAACAAATGGATCTTCCAATGCTAAGTATGTAATATATCAAACAACTCGTAACAACATGCTATGAGTGAATATAACGAGTAAATAATGATAATGGTTATGGGATTAGTAATAACGAGTAAATGGTTATATTTACTCATAGCACGTACCCTAATTGTTTTTTATGATACAATATAGTACCACTGGAACTTTCATTGCTAAGATATGGCATGTAATATATCAAACAACTTGTAACAACGTGTTATGAGTAAACAAAACGAATAAATAATGATAATGTTTATCGTTTAGTATCACGTGCCTTGTGCAAGGCTTGAGTGGCTATTGGGTGGTCGGCAGGTGGTGGAGAGCCGGTAATCCTAGGTTGTTATATTCCCCGAATAAACAATAAGGGGACGCAGACCTACTCCAGAACACATCGTGTCATGGAACACGTGCCGACAGGTGGATGGCACTTCGGGTAAAGTGTCTCTCACGGAGCCTCCTTCTACTAGGCGACATTCAGGAGGACATGCAGGCAGTCCCGCGATAGAACATAAATCCTTCGTTCCTACTACCATTTGTGAAAAGTAAGAATTTTACCTAATCTGAGGACCCTTTAGGGAATCAGGACAATGCAGGTGCCACCACTGAGGTTGTAATGACCTCAGTTGAATTATTTGAAACTGATAAGTTGCCACGCTTAAACCTGAGGCGCCACCTACTGCAGAGCAGGAGACCTCGGGAGAGGGCAGCGGCAAACCTCTATCCAAATCACTTTCTAGGGTGGCTAAACGCTGTAAATCCAGAAAGAAATAGTTGAAGAGCACTAAGGCTACAACGCCTAGAGTCGACTCTAAGCCATCTGACGACCAAAAGACCACGCCCAGTGGGTAGCACTCTTTCATCGGATGGTAAGAAGCTTCGCAAAAGACCCAAAACTGGGAATTTTCGCGTAGCTGTAAGATCAACCAAAATGGCAGTAGTTTTGGAAAACTATCCAGAGAAGCAGCTCAAGAAGCAGCAGTTAGAAGCCTTCCAAGAGCTACTGATAAATTATATGGGAGAAATGCCTTCTAGCTCAGGAGTCAAATTTAAATATTGTCGCCTAGAGACCGGAGCTATGATTGTACTCTGTGCCAACCAAGACACAGCTGATTGGCTGACTACTATAGTCAAGCGTATCACTTCCTGGGAAGGTTCTCTTGGTTGGTAAGGCGAAGACAATCGTCAAATCCACTATCATTATCTTGAAGTCCCAGTCGTGTTCAAGAAATATTCTGGTATAGATACGCTGAAAAGAATTGATATCTAGAATAAGGACTTATCGCCTACACAATAGGGCATCCTTAACCTCAAACTGGAGGATCCAAGAGTATCCATTGTATTATCCAACCCTGAACTGGATGCGAGATTCTGAGAGACAGGATATGGCTATAGTACATTGGACTGTCCCAGATCCAAGCTAAGGTTATATAGATACCACCTGATAAGACATCATCTAATTCTGAAGTGCCTGCAAACAAATCTTCAGCATAAAAATCTGGCCGTCGCCAACCTCAGCAACATTTTCCTAGCTGAGGGCATACAAATCGCTCTGATTCAGGAACCCTGGATTTTCAAGGGCGAAATCAGAGGTTTGTCTAACTGCGGAGGTAAACTAATTTATGATTTTAAATGTTTATCTCCCCGTGCTTGTCTGTTCATTAAAAACAGTGTTAACGCACTTCCTATGTATCAATTGTGTTCTAGAGACTTAGCTCTGGCAAAAATTACCCTTCGTTTGGACGATCTGGATCGTGACATACTGTTTATCTTGGCCTACTTTCCTTACGAGGAAACTTCTCTCATCAATGATGATATCAAGAGAATAAGGGAAACATCGACTTCTCACAAGGTGGCGATCATCGTTGGATGTGATGCCAATGCTCACCAGACTTTGTGGGGCAGTACCGACACAAATCTCAGAGGTAAACTTCTTTTTGATTTTATCCTAGAGAATAACTTAGATATATTTAATCAAGGTAATAAGCCAACCTACATTACTGCAGTAAGAAGGGAGGTGATTGATGTTACTTTTGGCTGTTCCACTTTGCGGAAATAGATTAGAAAATGGCAAGTAGATGAGAAACCTTCCATTGCGGACCAATAATTTATCCACTTTTCTTTCATTACTGGTACAAACGGGGATAGAATGTTTAGGGATCCTCACCGAACTAAGTGGGTTCAATATCGCGAGGACGTTCGTTCCGCGATTTTCAGTCTTCCAACGAGAATCAATGATACTGTTGATCTGGAGCTTTGTGTAAATGGGTTACAGCAGGCCCTGGTACAATCGTGTCACAGCAACAGGAAGAGATTTAGATCCTACTGTGCTTGGTGGAACCATGATCTCTCTCTACAGAGACAAAGAATAAGGAAGCTTTTTAACAAAGCTAAAAAGACTAAGAAGTGGCAGGTTTTTAAAAATGCCCTCGCTGATTATAATAAAGCTGTTAGATCAGTTAAACGTTTTTCATGGAGGATGTGCTGTGAATCGGTCTAAAAGACTGAGGAAGGAGCCAGACTCTATAAAATCTTGAGATGCGATAAACCTATTATGGTTGGCAGTCTCAAGAAATATAATGGTGAATTCACCAGTAACAGTAGGGAACTCCTTGAGACTCTTATTGCAACTCACTTTCCAGACTCTGAGCTCATTGGTCCGTTGGATTCGGTGTATCTTGACTCCACGGTCAGGACATCGCGGACTGGGTGGGCTGCTGCGGGTGAAGTAATTACTCGCCGTAGGGTCATTTGGGCAATTAAATCCTCTGATCCCTATAAATCACCTGGGCCGGACCAAGGTTATAAGAATAATAAGGTTGCCCGCTCAGAGCAGATCTCGCAAGTTCTCACACAATCTCAAAAGAATCTCAGCGTGCTGTGACGTCATCTACAGGCGAAGTGGCGCGATTAGCAAATGAATCACGCGAATTTCGGTTTCATTGAGGCTTTATAAGACACTTTCATGGAACTCATGAGAGCCGTTTCGGAATAAAATTGTTATTTGTACTGTTTACATTGTGATAAAGTGAATATAGAGTAATTAAATTTGAAATTTGTTTGTTCAAGTGGTTTGCAACTGCGCAATAGCGTGTTGCCAGAATGAAGAACAGGTGGAAGGCATCTCGTTCTTCTCTTTTCCCAAGTACCCTAAACAATAAAATCATTTTTTATGCATCTAATTTTTATATTTCCTTTTAAATTTGACTATTCGAGAATACTCTTTCGATGAAAGCTTACTCGATCAATTTTCACTTAATCTAAACTCTTATTCTTCATCATGGCATTATTCCTGCTATTACAGGGTCTGCTCTGCGGCAGAGTTGTCTCCATTTGAATTTATCCAAGCCGTAATCCAGTTATGCGCTAGCAATCTTTACGTCTTCTGTAATTCTGTCCAGCAACCGTTTCCTTGGCCGACCTGGAGGTTGGCATCCACCATGGTCGATGTTCATAGCTGTCTTGGCCACCGAGTCCTCTGCACTCCGGATTACATACCCATACCATCGTAGGCGGGATTCAAGCAGTTTGTCCTTGATTAGTGACACTCCTAGTCGCTTTCGTACGTTCTCATTCTCAACATGGTCCCATCTCGTGATTCCCAGTCTTTATCAGAGCATACGGATCTCCATTGTGCTGAGAGCCTTTTCATGCACGGCCGCGAGCGGCCAACATTCGGAACTATACAAAGCCACTGGACTGACCACAGTCCTGTATATCTTCCCTTTCAGGTGATCTGGCATTCTTTTGTCACAGAGGACCCCAGCAACCTGGCGCCACTTCAACTAGGCTGCCTTTATTCGCGTTCAGACGTCAAGGGTGATAGTCACGTCATAGCTGATGACCGAGCCAAGGTATCGGAATTCTTCCATCGTCTTCAACTCTTCACCATCAACACTGATGATGTAATCGGTTTGAGGGCCCCCCCTCCAGGTATTCGGTCTTCTTTGTGTTAAGCCGCAAGCCATATCCCTCCAGAAGGGTTTTCCAGAGATGGATGTTCTCTTGGACCTTTTCTCTGTCATAATTTGCCAGGAGTACGTCATTGGCATAAAGAGTTTACCAGAAGTGTTGCAACAGGGCCAATCCCTGGAAGACTCAAACAGTGATTGGGAAGGGTGGTGAGAAGCCAGCCACACATCGGACTGAACTGGTGACTCCTTTATATAGTAGTTGTATCCATTCTATGTATATATCAGAGACTCCATGCGATCTGAGAGAGTGCCAGATAAGATGGTGAGGCACCCTATCAAAAGCTTTCTCTAGGTCTAAAAGATATCCAAGTGCAAACGATAATGGGTGAAGATGGATATCCCGTCTTATCCTCGACGCTCACCTGAGCCAGCTGGATTTACAGCACCAATAAGAAATTGTTTTGGACAATAGGTCGGTCGTACCCTATTCGCCGATATTAACTACAACATTTCAAGGCTCAACACTGAAATGTGCATAAGCGTTGAATGTATTACATATATTATCTACAACATTTCTGCGTTGAAATTGAACATGATGAAGTCAAACCGTTTCAGTCGGCTAAATACATAAGCTCTTCAGAGGCAGTATGGCGCATTTTGAGATTCCCTTATTCACGAAAGACATCCGACTGTGATCTCATCTTGTTGTTCACTTTGCAGAAGGATAACAATTATATTTAACTCTGAAAATGTTACAGGTCGATTAGAAAACCCTAGACAAACAACTTTGTTGGCATACTTTGGTTTTTGTGAAATTGCGAAAATTATGTTGGCTGATGAAATTCCGTCATACAATACTTACGACAAGCAGTAAGGTGTCTTCTATCGTAGAAGGCATGGCAGAGCTGCAAAAAGGGGAGCCTGACATATTTAAAGAAAACGATATACGAAGAGTGTTCACAGCTCTTCCAAACAATGCCGAAAGTTTCTATTTACGCTTGCTTTTACACGGGTGCGTTTCTACGAACGGTTAATAGGGTTGAATATCTCACTTAACGTGATGCTTGCCAAGAGCGATACTTGGATGACGACAAACACTGGGATGAGGCTCCGGCTGAATAATGCGTTAGTGTTAGTAAATGAGGGCGACCTTCGATCAAGAGTCAATCGAAACGGGAGCAAATAGGTACAGATGAAAAAAAGTAGAAAAAGAGGGGAGCAAAAGCACTTTGCAGAAAAAGCACCCCCGCCGGGTATAGGAGAAGATGGGCGAATCCAAGACAAAGTGAAGATGGTAGAGAGGAAGAAAGAAAAGAAAAAACAGGGAGAGGGAATTTGGTTTCCGACAAGGACGGTCGAGAAATGCTCGAGGAGAAATAAGAGAGATGAAACCCAAAGGGAAATGAGAGGGAAATTACAGCACGATGTGAATTGAAGAATTGAACGATAGAAAGAGTTATCAGGAGTGGAGCAAGAGTGACTTTCGAATTTGGTGTAAGAAAAGAAAGAAAGCTACAAAATATGGAATAACGGAACCGAGACGAGCAAACGAGGGAGAGAAGGCGACGGCGAGTGATACAGAGACCTATACGGAGAGTCATCCGGAGCGACCCAGGCTTGAGGATACGCTGACCGAGGAGAAGTCGAACTGGCACCAGCTTCCGTGGTTTGCCCGGTTTGCGAAGGGGCTCGACCCCACAGCGTTCACGTGACTGAGCTTCATTTTCCGTTGTTAACAAGTAACTTTGCAGTTATAATTATTAAACTATAATTTTGAAAGTTTTTGCGATATAGAAAACTATAATAATGCTTGACTCCTGGTGATACTAAGATTTTAACTACCTTGCGTTCATTTGTATTAAAATTCATTTTCTTTTTATTGCATGTTGCTGACAGCATGCGTGCTTAAAAATAAAAAGAAATCTAGGGAGGAGAGCAGCCAGCTCGAGAGCCGTCACGCAAACCCATGCCAACCCAGAAACAACGGCCAACGCAGCTGTCGGCAGCCAAGCCTTACCAGAACCCTTCGGCTTCTTATGGTTCCAGTGGCCGCCACTTGGCATCGCCGCCACTCAAATTTCCCGAGCCTCTCTCTGGCATTCTGATGACAGCGAAATCTTTGAATCCTTTTGTAAAGTCATTCCGCACATGACGACTGAACTTTCGTAGCACAAACATCCGACGCTTCAACTAAGATTTCACAAAGTAAGTGTTTTATCTATAACTAATATTAAAGCCCTTCATACGATGGTGCCACAACTGGCGAATCTGTAAATTCGATTTTAATTGTAAATTTCGCCTGTGAAAGGACTGTGATAATTGATAGGACTGCCAATAATAAATTAAAATGTTTACTTAATTTTCTAACCTGCTTTTTGGCGAGGCAGCGCACGAGATTTTCTGCAGTCAAGTTGATGTCCTCAATGGTATTACACAAGCGACTGGAATCCTGATGATCAATGTAATCTAGCCACATAGTTCTAGTCCGACCCCTTGGTCTCTTGTGAGACATATTTCTCCTCTTCTTCTGCAGCCTCCACGGTTACCTGACCTATAATTTTTTTTTCTTACGGGCTTACGACCAAGTTCATGTTCTAACCCCACCCCCACCACCACCGGCTTGGAAAACAAATGTAGCTAAGGCCTCTCAATGCGGAGAAGTAGCAGTTCAGCAGCTAAAGACTGCCTTATTGTGATGCTAAACACTATCTAGTACAGAACATCTGTCCTACCTCTCAGAACCTATTTTCGACGTTATTTTGGTTATTACCCAAGTTTCATGACCATAGAAGGGAATAGGGACAAAGATTTGAAAACAGACAGCTTGGGTTTCATTCTTAGCTCAAGTTTTTCTTAACGGATCTCCACAGTTCGCGTCAGCAAAAATTACTGCACTGATTCGAGCATCCAATAAATAATGTTATAGCTTTTGATTTTATTCGAAAGCCCGGTGTACGATGGTTACTGCAATACTGGAAACTGCAAGTTCGATTCCATTCTTAAAAAATCCCATCTGAGACCGGATTGTGATAATTGCCAGGACTGCTATAATTAACACTATAGCGAATCGTAAAAAAAGTCATTGTAATCATGAGAGCGATACTAACACAACATGTCTTATTACAATAGGACAAAGTCACTACTGTGAATAGGCATAAAACCTAACATAAAAACACATTTACATTGTTCTATTTTGTTTTACCCTTCTCATTGCTCTATTACATCGGCAGACCATTTTTGGGGGCACGACCACTATATTTTAAAACAAAAAAAAATTAATTGTACACAATTATACACACACACACACACACAAATTAATATAAAAATAATGAAAAACAAGAACTTTTTTAACAAAAAATGAACCGATTTCATGAGTCACAAACCTCCCTAAAAAATTATTCAGTCGAATAGAGAAAATCCTATTCAAATCGGATCAATAGTGTTTGAGAAAATCCCGAATCTACATAGATGCGTATATATACAGGTCAAACAGAGTACCTCCTACTTTTAAAGTTGGTAAAAAAAAATACTCAGAAAAATACTCATGGGTCAACGAGAGAACCACCTTTTTTTTATTATTATTAGGAAATGCTTTTATTTAACTTGCAATGTTAAAGTGTTTAGGTCAAATATTATAATCATATTAAACCAACCTCCCTAGTAGCTAGAGAGCTAAAACTTGCGTACCGATGAAAATACATGTAAAATATTTTTTTCAAATCAGTTCACTGTTTCGTGTTCTAATGGTACTAATACATTACTACATACGGTCCAACTGCCACAACAAAGGATTCGTTCTGTCGAGGATTAAAAATATTGTTGACGAGATATTATAATAATAAAACAGGATACAAGAAGGGTTTTACATAAAAACCCTTTTCACATAACTTATTTAAATTGTTAAGAATCTTCCCAGAAAAAAATTCAATCGAACAGCGAAAACCCCATCTAAATCGGATTAGTAGTTTTCGAGAGAATCGCGAACATACATTCATACCGATATATACGGGTGAAACAGAGAACCTCTTTTTTTCGAAGTCAGTTAAAAATGAGAAAAAATGTTATGTAATTTTGAATTTTTTCGATTTGATTTTTTTATTTTTCTAATTTATGAATTTTTACTTTTCATTAATTTATTCAGATGAAAATTTCTTCTTTTATAGCGAAGATCGTAGAATGTAAAAAGTATTATATTACTTGTGACTTTTAATAATATTATGTACTTGTGACTTGAATTGTTAATCAATTTCAAAATTCTATTTGAATGTTATTATTAATTATTAAATTTAAAAAAATAAGAATCGCTTACATGTACTGAATTTCGTAATTTAGAATAGCTAAATTACTTACTAAGGATTTAATTTGATTTATTGATTTAATTTAGTGTGCTATTTTTTTAAATTTCAATAGGTGTATATAGTTATATCTATGAAAACAATATATTTTTGAACTGAAAACAATATTTTTCAATAATCTTTTTTGTCAGCTGCGATTTTTGGATTTTAACAATCAGTGTTTTCTCATTTGTTGGAAACAATGAAAACAAAATTGTTGCTCGTCACTATGGAAACGGGCACCGAGCAGGAGGATTTAGCATTATATACCGTATATAAGAAGATTGGGGAGAATACTGACCAGCCATAGACCTCGCTAATAGAATCATTACTTCACTACGCCTCTTCTTATGTTATAGTGCTCATTTAGTTCTTAGGAACCCCTACCCTCCTCATGGTACCTAGCTGGTCTATAAAGGAAAAGATTCTGAGTAACACATAATATGACGACTTCAAAGTTTTCAGCATATTTTTTTTTTTCTATGATCAAATGGAACTCCGTTACTGAATGATTAACCTAACCTTTACTTGCAGCCCTATCCTATTCTGTGTTTTGTACTTTTGTTGAGATATTAAAAGATTGTTCGCTCAACAAACATCCTTCCTCTTACTCTGCGTTCACGCACACACAGGAAAGCTGTGTGAGTTAGTATCATTCTAGTCCGCTTGCATCCTCTGTTTGCCGCTTTACTGATATTTTGTGCCAGTTTTGATGCTGCAATGTTATGGCAATAATTTCAACATAAGCTGGCGGACGACTTTTATAGGAATATTGGACAAAATATCGAAGGCAAACTGAACGATAAATACGTAATAGTGCTTTTAATAAATGCTTGGTGGCTATTCAAAATTTGGTCTCGTTTGGAGAAAATACTCTTCTTCAGTACGGCTTGCAAGCGCTATTAGTAGAAGGTGAACGCAGCGGAAATAAGTTATAATCCAGCAGACATCACGGAAACCTGTCAAAACCGCATCCGAAATCTAACGGAAGAACAGCGCACAACATTCGAACGCATTTGTTAGAAAATTAACAACAATAAGGGAGATATTCTGTTTTGGGGCGCACTTGGTTGGACTGGAATACTTTCCTCATTAAAATCGGTTTAGCACTATTGCGAGCCAAAGGCGAATTAGCTCTAGCTCTAGCTTCGTTGGGAATAGCAGGCACTTTCTTATGAGATACGAGCATGCTTGAAGAGTTCAAATATGTGGTGACACATCAAGAGTTCAAATATGTGGTGACACATCACGCGGATACCCTTAACAGTGGACATGCGGGCGCGAATACGAGGCAAAACAAATTCAAAAATTTCTGATTTATTGTTAAAAATTGGCAACAGCACATGGCAAAATCGTTTTGCCTGGTAATTTGTGCTGTACAGTACTTTCACTTGAAGACACCATTTTTTATGGTGATCAAATGCAAACAACAATTCATGAACACTCTCGGCTTTGCTAAAGGACTATATTGACACTTTGTGAACAAGCAACCTGCAAGAATTAACTCAGACATACTTACTCATGTTGAGGGAGAAAATGAACTGTCAACTCTATTAACATTGTTATGGACTAAGATGACTCTACCAATTATCCAGGTTAATTTTTACACTCTCTCAACGCACCTGGCCTTCCATCACACAAAAAGCGTCCTTATTATTATGTTGCAAAAGTTAAGCACATCAAAATTGTGCAAGAGTACGAGGCTTAAAGTTACATCTCTCAATGTAATATCATAAAAGCTGAACTTTTGACAGGAAGTGGCGCATGCGAGCGAGTTTTTATACACCGAATCCCGTTTATTCCTAACAAATTCTCATTTCGCTTTCAACATATTCAATTCCCGGTGAGCTTATTTTATGCCATTAGAATAAACATAGCACAAAGGCAGACGCTGCATGTTGCGGGTGTGGACCTGAGAGTCAGTTACTTTTCGCATGGCCAGCTCTATGCAGCTCTCCCCCGTGTTAGTGAAGCAAACTAGCTCTTTGTTCGTTCTCCATTCATTCTACTTCAAACATCGTTTACAAAAAAGCTTTATAATAAGTCAAAAATAAATCCCACGTGTACCAAGTCGCGGCACAGATAGTTGTTTTGAATAACTTTCTGTTGAAATTTCAATGCCAAAATAGTCAATATAATTCCATGAGAGATAAAAAAACTTTTTCAACTTTTTATAATGTTTAAAATTTTTTTTCCATGCTTAGAAAAATGGCTATCATACATCAAAGCGTGATGAAAATGTGGACTTTTCCAGGCAATTCTTTAGACATGTACCTGTGTTACTGCGCTCATTGAAGGCTCGAAGACTGGAAATGAGTTGTTGGTCTGGTGAATCACAATTCTGTTATCACGGATTGATGGAAAGATCTGGATGTCGCGAAGACCACATTGCTACCTTCAAGGCACCGCGT
>JAHWFO010018990.1:0-15344 GCA_023313115.1 Rhysida immarginata
TAAGAAATTACATTGAAAGTATCTGCTGCTGTGTCGTGAACATTTCGCAAGTTTTAACGAATCCTGAATTAGTATGAGCTTTGGTATACTAAAGTAAACATATACCAACATTTTCCCCTTTTTAAGATGAGTTTTAAAATCAATGGGCGAATTTTTCGTTTCCATTATGTATTGAGCAATAACATTGCAGACAGTTTCCAGAAACCGAAAATGGAAGTGCCATTTCCCTCAGTGGGCTTCCTCTTGCATTGAAAAGCAAGCATAAATCAAAGGCTAAGGTCAAAAACTCTCACCGGTGAGAAGAGTTAGCGCTTGGTCGGTCAGAAATCCCAGTGAGAAATTTGTGACGTCATTTTAACGCGGTCAGAAACGCCAGTTAGTGCTGCTATGCCTAACCGGTTAGTCTCACCGTCCTCACCGAGAAAAAGACGGTTAGTCCAGTGAGAAATTACGTCATCATTCTCTCACTGGTGAGGGTTTTTGACCTTAGCCAAAAAGACGTAACTGAAATGGAAAAAGTTATACGAAAGCTATTCGTTACGAAAGTGAAAGTGAAACCATATTCGAAGAATTGCGAATTAGAAGAAAAAGAAAAAGCAAAGTTCACGAATAAAAACCTGTCACCCCATGGCCGGCGTGTGAAAGAACTAAAAAGCAGTTTTCCATGTTTAGACATGTTTTTTGCATCTTCTACACTCACTTCCGGCCCATGTCGGCACTTGAACGCGAGGCTTCCCAGTTTGCTTCAGGGATGGCGGCAAGAGTCGAGGACTATCATGAGCGCTGCCACCAGAAATTGGAATTTTTGTCGGAAAAAAAAAAACGATTTTTTTTTTTTTTTTTTTTTTTTGTTTTTGTTTTTGAGAAATACAGTATATACAAAAAGTCTTCACACCCCTGGAAATTTTTCATACACAACATGTTATAGAATATGTGTACATTCTACTAGCACTATTAAATTTTATCACATACCATTACTGAACACCCCTCTTTCAAAAAATATAAAGTACCTGACAGAAAATCTCTGGCCTTCTTTTAATATGCAAATTTTTTCGGCAAAGTTGACTTTTAGTAACTGCGAGCACTGCGTGCACTGCAGTGAAGCCTCTCTCAGAGACACCCAAATGAACAATTTATTCATAGCAACTGTTTCGCATAACTATTTTTGCCACTCCCATTGAAAAAATTTTCATATTAAAATAAAGCCAGAGTTTTTCTGTCAGGTACTTTATATTTTTTGAAAGAGGGGTGTTCAGTGATAATATATTTGATAAAATTTAATAGTGCTAGTAGAATGTACACATGTTTTATGAAAAACTTCCAGGGGTGTGAAGACTTTTTGTATATTCTGTATGAGGCAGACAGTGACCTTCCCCTTGCTTTGAAGGCTGAGTGTGCAAAGTTTCAACACAATCGGATGAATGGTATAGGAACACATACGGTACAAACAAACATTCATTTTTATATAAAAAGATTATAAGGCTTAAATTGGTTTGTATCACTATTTGGCATGTGGCGGCCGCGCGAGTTCACGCTCGCTGTACCTTTAGGTCAGCACGTCGGCCACCTTTGGCACGTGCCAGGGAAATTCTTTGTTTGATAAACGATGACGATGGTTGGATGAAGATGTTGTTGACACATCGAATGTTCCTAACATTATCCAAATCGAGAACGAAGAAACTGTTATGCCAGTCATTAATAACGTAAAGGAATGGGTTCAAAGTCCATGGACACAAGATGATTAAATTTTGATCATTCATTTAATTTGTTATGTTTTGTAAATTTTCTAAAATGTTTGATTTATTGTTGATTTTTTGAAAAAAGATTTTTATATAGAAATTTATAAATAATTTTGGAAGTGCATACGAGATGTCCATGTGGTGCAAACGCTACTCCCTTAAGACCCGGATCAACGCACTGACTTTGCTTGCCGGTTTTTGACTAGAAGAATAGCTGTTTCAATTTAATAATTTTTAAATTTAAATTTGCAAAATATGTGACGCCACACCAGGGGAGGGGGAGTCACACCTGTGACACGCACGGGGGGCGGGCCCCTCCAAGAATCATGAAATTCGTGTGACGTAATTTATGGATGGTCCCTAAAGCGGTCAAAAAAGTTTTGAGCATCACGCACACATTCTGCCTTGTGATCTGGAGTCAGTTCTCTCGGAACCCATTGGTTGCAAACTTTGTGAAAACCGAGTTTTTCTATAACAATCTGATTGATGAGAGATCGTGAGATTTCAGGTAAACTCTCGTGCAGATCATCCAATGTCGTACGCCGGTCTTCGCGGATAAAATTTTCAATTTTTTGCATCATTTCGTCCGTGACGAGTGAAGGTCTGCCTATTCCTTTTTCGTCCTCAAAATCGCGTCTTCCTGCTTTAAACTCGCAAACCCATCTTCTCACCATTGACTAGGCATCACATCCTCTCCATCTGGTGGTCAAAATAACAGCTGGATCGCGTTTAAATGGGAGTGTAAGTTAATATCGCAAATATATCACAACTCGCACTATTACATCGTCATGAGTTTCGTGGCCAGTTACTCGAAAGAAAGTAACCATGAGTAACGTTTTCTCTGGAGAAAAGTTTAATGACGAGGGAGAGTGCAGGCCCGTAGTCAAGGGGGGGGGGGGGGGCGGGGGGGGGGTCGACGACCAACCCATTATGTAAAAAGGTCCGGAATTTTTGAAAATCGACCTCCCCAAGTTAACGTCCTGGCTACGGTCCTGGAGTGGCACCCTCTTTTAAACAATATTCAGTTTTGCGCGGTGGCACTAATCTAGCGCTTTTTTCTTTTTCTAGCGCAAAATTTAGCGCGATGATACTATTTTAGCGATATTTTAACACTTATTAAGCCGATGAATTATCATTTTTGGAAATGATACAGTAAAACTGCTCCAATCGGACTTTCATTGGTTCTGCCCTGGATAAATGTACATTCTAAGCCAGGGGTGACCAACCTGCAAGGTGGCCCACGTGCATACTAATGAGCTGTGTGCACGTTCACTTTATTATATTTAACTGCTCCTTCTACTCTTCCCTCTATTTCAGTGCTGTGGACTCTTCCACAACCGCAGGGCGGACTGTGTGTACTTTCACTATAGTGGCTAGAAGTTTAGTGTGGCAGCGAGCGTTCAAAATCTGATTCCTCGAATGATGATGCCGCCAGATGGCAGCTACATCAACATAGTAGCTAAACATCCAGAGCTTTACATCAATAAGGCTCCATTAATTTTTTCGTAAAACTTATAAATTGGATTTATAATGTCATTTTCATTCCAGAACATTAAATAATATACCATTTTTACCATTTTAATAATATTTCGACCCTTCCCTCCTTTTTTTGTTTTTAATTTAGAGATGATTTTGCAGTATTTTTTAATTTCAAATGATTTTATTCTTTTTCAGTTTTTTTATACACGACCGTTTCCCACAGAGTTATTTTCTTTAGATAAGTTTTTCGATTTCTTCATCTGATTTTAGTTTTGGAATAAAATAGCACCCCTCCCCTCTTACTGTTGCATTTTAAAATTTCAAGAACCACTTCACTGTCTGTATTTCTCATTTATTTTTTTCTTTATGTAAAATCTAAGAAAATCAGAATAATTCTTAAGAATTCCTTTGTTTAAATAATAAAGTGCAATCAAAGCAGCTTTAAATACAAATTTATTATATTTCTTACTTTTTTTTTTAAATAATAAGAAAAAGTTTTTTTTCAAACCTATTAACCTAAAATATCTGATACTTAAATATTTTATCATCACATAAAAAAGTAGTTTGGTTGTTAATCATGTGATAAATGAATTTTATATGAAAAAAGACATTTTCTTTGATCTCTATGTATTTTTCAATATTGTGCATTTCACATATGAGGCCTTCTGAGTTAGAGCGGCGAACGCCTCATTTGTTGATTTTTTTTTCTTGTGAAACATTTGTGAAAATTCATTTTCTATCATTTGTTAGGTGACTAGCTGTGTACAGCATTATATTATTAGATTATATTTTTATATTTCATTAGACTTAATTTAGCAGATCTATGTTTAATGCTTAATTACTCAAAATTTAATTCTTCTGGCTCGGAAGGGCTCATATTCCATCTTATTAGGGATGGATACCTTCATCCATCTGTGATCTTATATTTCGATTTATTTATTTCAACAGCAGATTTTTTTCATTTATTTTAACGTTAAAGAGTATCCTCAAGTTCTGTGGAAAACAGTTACCTAAAATATACTAAATTTTTATATATATAATTACTTCACCCATAATATAGCTGAAAAAAAACCTTCGTCATCCTAAGATTTCCATCTCATCTCCTGGGTAACTCGCATCTATGTCGATTGCAGCGCCACCGCTACTATCATCAAATCGGGAATCAACCACGTAGCATTGCGAGTAGTAGCCGTTGCCACACAATTCTTCTAGCCACTGTACTTTCACCTTTCTTTTCGTCTTTGCTTTCACTTTCACTTTATTTTGTTCAACTGCTCCGTCAACGACATGGTTCCCTCTCTTTCAGTTCTGTGGACTCTTCCACAACCGCAACGCGGACTGTGTGTACTTTCACCTTTCTTATAGTCTTTGCTTTCACTTTCACTTTATTTTATTCAACTGCTCCGTCAACGACATGGTTCTCTCTCTTTCAGTGCTGTGGACTCTTCCACAACCCGCAACGCGGGCTGTGTGCACTTTCACTTTATTTTATTCGATGCTTGTGAAACAACAGATAAATGCAGAGACGAATGACGTCAAAACAAGTGAAAAGGAAAGTTGAAGATGAGCACCCGAAGTTTTCAAGAAAAATTACTTCTGCGTGGAACACCACGGTAAAGTTATATGCCTCAGTTGCAATGAAACCATTGCGGTACTTAAAGAGTACAATATAAACAGACACTACACAAGCAAGCATTCCGACTTTGACAAGATTGTTGGCGGACCACGTGAAGATAAAATTGCAAAACTGAAAAGAAGCCTTGTTGCACAGCAGTCCGTCTTCAAAAAGAAATCTGCAGAATTGGATAATTCTGTCAAGGCCAGCTATGTGATTAGTCTGCCGATAGCTAAAAAAAAAAATGAAAGGCAGGAATTTGTGAAAGAATGCTTGGTGGATGTGGCACAAATTATGTTTCCTGAAAAGAAGCAGCAGGTTGAAAATATTAGCCTTTCTCGACCGACGGTTGTGCGTAGGATAACTAAAATTGGCGGTAATATAAAACAAAAACTTTCGGTTGCAGCTGCCGGTTTTGATGCATTTTCTGTTGCGCTGGATGAAAGCACGGATGTCAGTGATACGGCGCAACTTGCCATATTTATACGAGGAGTTGATACGGATTTCAACATCTTTCAAGAACTCTGTGGATTGAGGGGAATGAAAAGTAGTACAACTGGGGAGGACATTTTTTCTTTATTGGACACAGAACTGAAAGAATTCGGGCTAAAATACGGAAGAATGACGTGTGTTGCGACAGATGGCGTTCCTTCCATGACCGGTACAAGAAACGGTCTCCTTGCGTTGGTAAAAGATAAAATGAAAATGGAAGGCATTGATCCCTCTGCTTTAATTGCATTTCACTGTCCTATACACCAAGAAAATCTGTGTGCTAAAACCCTTGACTGCAAAAATGTGTTAGATATTGTTGTGCCCATAATCAACTTCATCAGAGCAAAAGGTTTGAATCGTCGCCAGTTCAAGCAACTATTGCAGGATATTGATGCAGAGTATGGGGATGTGGCGTACTTCTGTGATGTTCGATGGTTAAGTAAAGCAAACATTTAGAAGCGATTCTACGACCTTTTGGAGGAAATAAAACTGTTTCAAGACATGAAAGGCAAACATGAGCCTGCATTATTCGTATTCAGTGGGTTACGAATTTAGCCTTCACGGTTGACATAACAATGAATCTTCAAGAACTGAACACAAAACTACAAGGCGAAAACAAAATTATTAGTGACATGCTTTCACACATAACAGCATTCCAAAAGAAGTTAAGGCTCTGGGTTGCGCATCTAGAGAACATAGACAGTACATTTTCCAACTCTGGCAAAACACATCTGTGATGATCAGTTTGGAGTTTACTGTAACAAGGTGAGACAGCTGGAAAAGGAGTTTACTGCAAGATTTGCTGAGATAAGACGTGAAGAAAGCAAGATAAATATACCCTTTCTCAGTAAATGTGGAATCTGCAGAGGAAGTTTTCCAGATTGAACTCTGCTGAAGGAAGAATTTAATCAGGCATCTGTGTGGGAATTTTACAAAACTTAACTGCCAGTTGACGAAATTTGGCACGACACGCGAGAAAAATGCTTTCCATTTTCAGAATTACGTATGTGTGTGAAAGTTGAACTTTATAAAGAATAAGCAGCGATCAGTGTTAACTGATGTTAACTTGGAACACTCCTTACGCATCGTTAGCTCGAAGATCAAACCAGACATCCCGATGTTGGTTCAGAACGTTCAGAAGCAGCCATCCCATTGAAATACCTTTTAATGAACTATTTACTGTAAAATTTATTAACAAGTGAGATTGTACGTGGTTATTGTTTCATAAAATATTTGAATGTATTGAATTATAAATGGTTGGCCCCCTGAAAACATTCAGAAATTTATTTTGGCCCGAGACAAAAAAAGCCAATAGGCAATGTTGCTGCTTCCCAAAAGTACCCATGTTCGTTGTATTATGTATAATTAGTGATGTAGATGTTCACATAATGCTAATAATTTGTTTTTATAAATGGGGCTATCATATCTTTGGTGACATTTCCTCCAACTTAGCGCTTTTTAACGCGTTTTCGACGAATTTTAGCGCTTTCTTGGCGCGTTTTAGGAACACTGCTAGCGTGATCTGAAAATTTGAGTTGACAATATTGGAATAACTATCAACAGTTTGGATTCAAGATATAGTCGGAGCCAAAAACTGTGGACGAAATGCAACAATGACGACAGGAAACCACTGATCCACGAAACTTATGCGGTTTCCTGTCGTCATTGTAACTATCAACAAAATCAAGTGACGTGCTCATGGCATTGCATTGGTGGCAATTAGTAAAAAGTAAAGATATGTTTCCTATGTTAGATAATACAGCGTACATTGGCAACAGCAAAACACAAGATACCATAAGTATTCTACTATAATGCGAAAAACGTTAACCTGAAAAAGCACCCAAAATTGTGCAAGACAGAAATATTAGCGCTACAACGGCTAGGGGGGCAAAACGAACTTCGATCTGACGAATTTCAAATGAAACTAGCATATAATGCACTGTACCAATATATTCAATATTATACAATAGTTCGTTAGGTCGAAGTTCGTTTGAACTCACCCCCCCCCCCCATCCCATGCCTGGCGACAGAAAAGTCAATGGAAAATTGAGGGAAAAAAAGCAAATTATCTAGTATAAATGTAAATAAATAAATAAATAAAAATATACAATAAACAAAAATGGGGTTCGCATTAATTAATATAAACAGGCCTATAATGCATCAAAATAGTATTCATTGTTTTTTTTGTATTAGCTCCTATATTTTTTTTATTTCTCACTTCGAGGCCTGCATACACAGAAACAAGCTGTTGGTGAATGTCCATTGACTTGAAACCGCGAGCATGGAGAACCTGAATGACACCGTGCACGATCCTAGGTGGCTTGGGAACGATGGTGGCAGGAACAGAACTGGAGAGCGCTATTTGCTGACAAGACCATTTTCTTTCATGCAACGTTGCCGGATTTCGCATTACTCACCTTTTTAAGCCTACATAACAAAACGGAATTTATTTTCTGGACACACTGATCAATTTTCATGAACGATCGGCAAGCTGCACTTAAAGTTTGGTACCATCTTTGCAGTATGTAGATGGCATCCAAAGTTTCATACCTTCAGTATCTGCTAGGCCATTAAAGCAAGTGTGTTTCTGATTGGTCAAGTTAGGCTATGTTCTCTCTGATTGGTTCAAACCCCCAAAGCCTGCTGGTGATTAAATTTGAAAGTTGACATTTCATTCCAAGATAGGATAGAGGTACGAATTTCGGTAGGCCTAACTCTCCTAATGGGGTAGAGGAAAAGTTCTCTTGAGCAATTTTTCTACAGATTTCTGACAAAAATGTAAAATTATGCACATACCTAAAGTTCAAAGCTAGTTCCAACAAGGTAGGATGAAGTATTTTCTTAATCCTTTTTCGTTGGGGAATGACAGTTTTCAGTAGTGGAGTGCAGTGCAAGAATAACGCGTTAGTGCTGTCACTCCTGCACTCACCCTCCTATGATTTTTGAGAGATAAATCATAATAATTTGACCAATTGTGACACCTGTTCCACTCTAAATGGGACTAATCCTTTCCTTGTTGTAATCACATGTAATCAACTTTGGCCTTGGGCGAAGATCATATCTTCTTAGGGCGTTTCTGTTTTGGCTTTGGTCCTCTTTCATGGTAGATACTGACTTTTGGACTGCTGTCATCTCATGTTTTTCAGGATCAGGTGATGGCTTTACTATGATGGAGGCCCTTTGAACGGGGACTGGTTCCTGCTCCATGCTAGTGGTAAGCTCAGGCTCATCTGATATCTCACCAATGATGTCATCTCCATCTGGACTAGTTGCTGTCTTTCAAGAATTGGCTTAGTACTCTCATCTGAGGTCTTATTAATGGTGTCATCTCCACCCGGAATGAGTTGTCCCTCAGGAATTGGCTCGGCACTTTTTGGTGAAGGATCGGACTTCTCCTTTGCAGTGGCCAGAGGTTCTCTCCATTGCAGTGTGTAGATGGCATCCAAAATCATTTCCAGCTCCTCGTCTTCGGACTCATCCTAGGGAATATGATACTGTTTTTTCTTCCTTTAGGACACATGTCGTCGAGGATAGACTGGTGTCACTGAAACATGTTCAGACGATGGACATGTACAGTTTGTCGATCATGCTTTAGAATTCCTTCAATTATATAGATAACTGAAACACTCTTACCTCATTAAGCACTCGGAATGGTCCAAGATAGCTAAATCCTAATTATTTTTTACCCCCCCCCCCCCCCATCTTAAGTACCCAGACCTTACCTCCTATTTTAAATGCTCTTAATGATTTTCTAATATTCATTTTATCAATTTTTTTTTCACTTTCTACCAGCACTTCTGGTTTTCGCAAGATTATGAGCCCTTATCAGTCTTTCCACCAGTCCAAAGCGATAAGAAGCAATTTCTAAGTCTTTAACACTATTTTCCTGTTCCCATGAGAATGGAAGCACAGAGTCAAAACTAGGATGGATGACCAGATTTTTTACGACGCTAATCCGAAACACAGCCCTGAAGAATCTGGAACAAATCCGAGACACGTAATTCTTGACAATTGAATCCATCAATATCCAATTAATATATATTTGTCCTTTTTATTAACGGATATATATTTAGAGAAGGACGAGACACAAGAGCCCTGGAATACAATAAATAGTAGTTATTAATTAAAAATACAAAATGAATAAAAAATAAGATAAAATAAACAAAAATAATTTATCAAAATCAAAATAAAAAGCTGACGTTTCGGATAGAGACTATCCTTTATCAAAGCAAAAAGGATAATTCTCTAAAAGCAAATAGAATCTTAGACAATTGTCCTGAAGTTATGAAGGGAGTACTAACGGACGGGTTTATATCTTTATATAGTTTGCATAGGGAATAGTAATACGGTATTGCTGAAAAACAAGAAGAAAACAAATGAGATTAATTAGAAGACGTGTTGGTATAGGACAGGACGGAGGACAAATAGGAAGTAATAAAAGGGCGGCGAGGAAAATGCAATAGGATAACACACATGAAATTAAAATTATAAAAAAAGTTAGGAATGATAGAGTGCCTAGCAAAAAGATAGGGTGTCTAGCAAAAAAAGGACACTTAACTTATTGCAGAGCAGTACACTGAAATCGGGCTGTCCCGGAAAACCGGGACATTCTGGTTACCCTAGGTCAAACCCTTATAGGAGATACACAGGTTTCCCTGGTATTTTCATTGGAACTGCTACGTATGGAAAACAAAGCTGCTTCTAATAATTCATCCCAATGGTCCTTATCATTTATGACACAAAAGTCGTATTGTCTCTTCAATGCATTTGTTCATCCTTTTAACAAGACTGTTGGAATATTAAAACAGTAATTAGCTTAAGTGTGGATGTAAAGACTAACACAACCAACCACTTTTCTACAAAGAATTTAGTACACATGTACGTATATTTCGGTCACTACGCGGCCTTCTTTTAGCATGACTGAATTGACAATAAATTTATACCAGTATTTATATAATATTTGAGCCAATAGGAGCATTACAATAATTACAGAGTTATAAGAAGCAATGAAAGAAAATACAACCACTAACATCCTTATTTAATAACTTTCACGAAGATCAACCAGTCAGAGAGATCCATGGGACCTCGTTCAGATTTCAAGAGATCTCCAGTCCGTTTTTTGGAAATTTCCAGTGATTCAAGGAAATTTAAGTGTCTTTGATCAATAACCTGATGCAGAATCCGATAATTATTCGCTATTGCAGTGTGGCCCGTCTTGATGATGTGTAGAGCGAAACCAGAACATTCCGGTTTGTGGTTCTTGATGCACTGGTAGTGCTCTTTTATCCGGGTAGCGATCTTTCGTCGTCATTGACCGATATAAACTCCTGGGCATGAGCCACATTTCAGCTCGTAAATACCTGAGCTGGATTCTTGTGGTATCTGTCTTTTTGAGAATCCAGTAGTATTCTTAGGGTGTGTGGATGCTGATTCTCTTTGCGATCTTATCCAAGCCTCTTATCAAATATTTAGGTCTCTCACTCTCTGGTTCAAAGGTTGTGGCATCTTGTATGAGGTCAGGTCTCTTTTTGTTTTTTGATCAAGGCATCCATTAAGTCGGGCTGGTGTCCGTTTCCACTGTGAACTGCTGTATCTTCTTTATCTCTTCCTGTTTTTGTTGTTTGGTCATGGGTAGTGAGTGAGTGTGCTTTTCTAATCATTTTTTGAAAAGCGGTCATTTTTGTGTATAGCAGTTGTTAGCGGAACTCTTAATATAAGCAAGAACAAAAGTAGGCTTCCTATAAATCTCAAATTAGAGTCCATTGTTTTCCTCATTTATTAATAAGTCAAAGTTAATTTGTGGTCAGTTTCCATGGCGAATTTAATGGATTGTGATACATTGTTTAGTTCGGTTATTAAGTCGTATAGGTTATGATCCGTAAGGTCAAACACAGCATCGATGTACCTGTATTAAATTTCTGGGAAATATTGAAAGAGTTTACAGGCTTTGTATCACGGAGGAAGAGTTCCGCAAGAAAGGGGCTAATACAACAACCCATAGGGGCCATCTGTCATTTTATAAAAGTGGCCTTGAAATTGGAAGAGATTGTTGTAGCAACATAACGTGGTGGCTATCATGATGTTCCTAGCTTCGCCCAGTGGAATGTCGTTAAATTCTAATACTGTTTCAAGAATGTGCAAAGTATTTTTGATAGGCATGCTCAGAAATAAATAACTAATGTCAAAGTAGACAAGTAGGCAGTTGGTGGGAATGACAAAACTACAGAGATGGTTCACTAACGTAGTGCTATTCTTGGCAGAGAAATCGCGTCCTGGGAGGGCTAAACTATGAAACTTATTGGAAAGAAAATTGGCAACTGAATTGGTAGGGGAGTTGATATTGTTTATAATTGATCTAAACAGGTTACCAGGTTTGTAGACCTTAGGTAAACAGTATAGACGAGGTAAGTGCGGATTGCTAGGAATGAAGGTGGACTCTTTCGGGTTTTTGAACAGATACTTGCAGGTGGTGACGTAATATCTGGTTTTCCTGACTAATTGAAGGAGTGGGTCACTTTGCAGCTCAACGTATAGGCCTTCCTAAAGTAATTTTTCACCGCCACTAAGATAATCAACCTTGTCAAGGCTTTGAGGAAGACGCAATCAGCCTTAACTTTCCTGATCGTTTTCAAAACCTCTAATTGTTTCCTGTTGTACTCACCGTTGTCTGCTTTTATATTGTGGATCAATTGGTTTCGGCAGAGAATAGTGAATTCTTTAAATTGGTTTTGAACCAGGCCACAGGGTCCTAAAATAATATTGCACACCAGGTTTTTAAAGTCTTCTTTTGGTTCAGTGACAAGAAACTTAAGTCCTTTGGACAATATATCCTCTTCCTTGGAGGTAAGCTGTACCGCTGATGTGTTGATAACAACTTCATCGTTCTTATTGACCAAAGACTAACCATAGATATAGAATTTTACGTTTAATTTTTTATAGTTGGTGTATAGTTTATGCCCCTTATTGTATGAACTTTTTCTAAAAAAACAATCTAACAAGGCAGGGTGTAACAACGAAGTAAGTTGACTATTTATTTTGTACCCCTCTATTTCAGACGCAGATAGGTTTTTAAAGTGGGTATTAATATCCAAATTAAGGTAATGGAACTGTGCTGCTACTCTGGCTTTATTGGAGGAAGTCGCCTCCTACTTTTCCAAAATTACTTCTTCTGATAAAGCCTACTATGACATTGGGCACGGTAATAGATATTGGTTTCTATTAACCCGATACGACGATTAAGTCTAAAGAACTTATTCTTAAAGGAGGTTAAAAGATTAAACATATTATCAAAAAAAGTAAAACCAATTGGCGAAGCCATAATATTAAAAGAGAGAATACTGTGGATGTGAAGACTAACACAAGAGAGACAACCAACCGCTTTTCCACAAAGAATTTAATACATAGGTATGTACAGTTCGGTCGCTGTGCGTCCTGAATTGTGAATTCAAATTCAAAATACTAAAATAATCTGGTATATACATATATTATCAGAATGTAAATGGTCTACGCACAAAATTAACTGAAATTTCAGCAAATTGCTTTGTACATAGCTGAGAAGTCGCGGTCTGGGAAATGAACTTTGGAATCAAACTTTGTGTAGTGGTAATATGTCAAAATATTAGCGCGCACTATTCAGCCCACTTTGAAAAATATGGATTCAAAGTTTTCATACCTGGTATATAATAAAAAAAAAAAATGTGCAAACACGTCAGAACGTCGAGTAGCCAAGTCAGTAGCGCGCTGGCCTCCAGTGCTGACTTCAGGTATGGCTTCGGGTTCGATGCGCGTTTTATGGTGGTTTTTTTCATTACAATTATTATTTTATATATTTTATTAAAAATATGTTTACATAAAGAAATATTTTAACACTCCTAATTTTGTTCCTGGCTTTCGCAGAGAACGGAGTGCGTTTGCTGTCGCCAATATAAATCAGTTTACAAAAACGTTTACAAGTGAAAATGTCAGCAAGTGAAAGTTTTCCTGGCCTTTCGGACGTTCAACAGGAGATTCCTGAAGAATGTATGTATAGTGACATGCTGAAATTACAATTGAAAGATGCACTTGTCTACTATGAAAGGTTACTCACTGAAAATAATATGATTGCATTTGAATCTTCTGACACAATTTCTAAGGAAGCTATGGTGATAGAAGAACTTTTTCAACTTACAATAAAAATGTTGGCAGAGAAAACACTTGTTAGTGAAGAGGAACTTATTCATATGAATGAAATAGGCAAAGAAAGTGATTCTGAGGAAGTTGAAGAAGATTATTCATCAGAAGAATACAAACCAGAGGAGAAAAAGAGCTGAGAGATGCAGCATATTCGTTTGGATTATAAAGTCAAAGTTATCAATATTGCCAAAGCACATCCCACGTGGAGTCTGCAAACTTTGCAATAGGAAGGATGTAGTCGTTTGAAGAAAATGGAATATTTATCTCGGTGGAAGACACGTAAAAAGGGGTGGATATATATTCGATAGATATTCTGTTATTGATTCCTGGACTTATGATCGCTTCGCTTGAAGCTAGAGAGAAGTTCCAGCAGTCACGACCAAAAATTACAGCAATTGGCCTTAGCCGCTGCAGGACAATATGAAAACATGGAATTTAAAGCTTCTGACACATGGGTCAAGAAATTCAAACCACTCATAGAATTTGTCAACGAAAAGTCACGAAATTCATATCACACAAAGAAACAGTTACGATAGAAGAAACCTTGGCCTCAGCAGAAACCTTCTGAGCACAGACTTTACATTTGATACCTAATTATGAAAATGACTACGACATTAATACTGATCAAACAGGTATGTGGGAAATTGTAATAGTATAATATAAAAGTTAGAGATGTGACTTGTATAAAAGTCAAAAGTCGCATTCACATCCTTTCACTTAAGGGAAAGTGACTTTGTCTTTGCTTTTGAAAAGCAAAGAAAATTGGTTTTCATTGTGAATGAAACCGGAAGTGAAAAGATCACTTTTGCTGCTTTTGTTACTTTTGCATCTAAAACTGTTCAGCCATAAACAGCATGATGAACATACTGAAATTGTTTGAAAAATAGGAAGTTACTTATAGATTGTGAAAAATGTTTTGTATTGCTCTCCATGGTTTTATTATTCCTTAATTTATAACGTTAAATACATTACTTACGCCTTAAAATTACAAGTTTTATCGGTGGGCAATCATTGAAACGGCGATTCAATATGGCTGCCACTAAACCGGAAGTTAGTAGCTGTAAAGCCAGAAAAGTAAGAAAAACAGAGGGGAAAATCATTATTGCATCATTATTGAAAATCTCAAACTAAGTTATGTCTAAACCTACAAAATGGCAGATCGAAATTGTAATGAATTTGACATAACCGCCACAAAGGAAATGACAGTTTTGTATAGCCGCAACGAACGCCATATATGTATATTAAAAGTACTTATATCACACACACACATGAATGATCTTTTTGACATGCGCAGTAAGTCATATCATCAATATGCTTTGTCTGGATTTTACCCATTACGCACTTGTTCTACTATAGTAATGGTGGAGATATCGTTGGAACGTGGATAGCCTATTAAAAGTCATACTGTAAAACAAATTGCATTCGAGTCGACTATTCTGCGTCATTTTTTAATTTATTAATTTCATTTATCTATTGAAAAGAATAAACGAAAATAGAAACTAAATATAAATACAAAAACAATGTTTCGAAAACGAAAGCGGATGCTTCATGGGTGCGTTTCGAAAACAAAAGCGGATGCTCTATGGAATAGCTAAGCGATTTACTTCCCGTTAATGTCTGTTGGCTACCGTTAGAAATGATGTCATCCTGTCGTTCAACTTATGTGGTGGCAGCTTATAGACAACTAGAAGAGGTACCCGGCGTTGCCCGGGATAATTACACTTGCACAAACTTTTCCTTTCATTGTTAGTCATGAGATATATATTGTTGGTTCATGCAGTGTGTTTGTGAATTGCGTGCTGATACCATTGTTGCAAAAACTTTATCTTGCATTGTTGGTCATGCGA
>JAHWFO010018994.1:0-11382 GCA_023313115.1 Rhysida immarginata
TACACTATATGATCAAAAATATCCGGACACCCCTCACAGATCATCGATTGGCCCAATGTCACATGATAATGACTTGCACATCATTTAAATAGCTTCCCACACCTTCAGACACAACTCTGCTTGGACATTGGCAAGAATGGGTCGTTCGGCAGAGCTCAGTGAGTTCCAACGTGGAACCATCGTTGGATGTCACCTATGCGGCAAGTCCGTGCGTGACATTTCCAGCCTTCTTCAGATACCCAAGTCAACAGTAGGCGATGTCATTATGAAATGGAAGACCCGGGGATCAACAACAGTTCAACAACAAACCGGTAGAACCAAGAAACTAACGGACAGAGACCGTCGAGTGCTTCGTCGTGTCACCCGCAGCAACCGGAAGTCCTCGGCGGAAAAAATTGCCACAGAGTTTCGAAACGCCTCTGCAAATGATGCCAGTACCATGACAATTCGTCGGGAACTGCACACGATGGGATTCCATGGCCGTGCTGCTGCCCACAAGCCCCACATCAGCAGGGTCAACGCCAAGCGACGTCTGGAGTGGTGCAAAGCCCACAGAAACTGGACAATGGACCAATGGAAACGTGTAATGTGGACAGACGAATCTCGCTACACACTCTGGCAATCCTATGGATGAGTTTGGGTTTGGCGCATACCTGGAGAACGCTTCTTATCTGAGTGCACAGAGCCCACAGTCAAGTTCGGAGGAGGAGGAGTCATGGTGTGGGGCTCATTTTCATGGTACGGACTGGGCCAGCTCGTTCCTGTGCAAGGAATCATGAACTCCGACCGTTATCTGAATGTTTTGGACAACTGTGCACTTCCAACGTTGTGGCAATTTTTCGGAAATGGGCCATTTCTCTACCGACACGACAATGCTCCGTGCCACAAAGCGAGGCGTGTACAGCAGTGGTTTGCGGACTCAGGGGTCGAAGAAATGGGTTGGCCGGCACAAAGTCCCGACCTCAATCCTATAGAGAGTCTGTGGGATGAATTGGAAAGACGCTTGCGGGCCAGATCACATCGGCCAACTTCTGTACCTGAACTGATTCTCGCTCTTCGGGAGGAATGGAGGAACATTCCGGAAAGTACCTACCAACATTTGGTGGAAAGTCTTCCCCGAAGGGTGGAAGCTGTGATTCGAGCAAAGGGATGTGCAACGCCCTATTGATTTCCATGAAATCGTGGCTAGAGTGCAAATGTGCATGTGTCTGGATATTTGTGATAATATAGTGTATAACAATAAAGGAGTCTTCCGGTGTTGAACCGCTACTTCTCCAGATTGAGAGATCTCAGTTGCGTCGGTATGGCCACGTGATACGGATCCCGCAAACAGGTGTTCCTAGCAGTTGCTATCAGATCGTTGCATATCAAATGTCAGATCTCAAGGTGGCTTCTGTGCTTCAGCACGGTTTCCACGTTTAGTAGCAAGTATCCATAACAAAGTGGTACATTCCCAGAGATAAACCTATCAGCGACCAGCGGCCTGAAATTTGCATGTCTGCGATGATATTTAATAGCGTTTGAACCCAAGCGAAGATAGTCATTACGTATGATAATGCTTTACGAATTCAGTTGAATTACACAACATCCAATGCCTCTCGAAACATCAATAAGGTATTCGGTGTAGGCACCATAAACGAACATACTCTCCAAAGTTGGTTCCGAAAATTCTAGACGTGAGTGGCGGACCTGGCAAATGAGCCACGCGGCAGACCAACCGATGTGTAGAATGACGCTGATCTGAAGCGATCTGTGGAAGAGCAACCGTCAAAAACTATTCGAGACCTTGCAAAGGATCATGCTGTATCAGCGCCGACTGTCAGTAGACACCTTAGGACCATCGGCAAGGTGAAAAAGCAGGACAAATGGGTCCCACATGAACTTACGGAAACCAAAAAGAGCATCGGTTGGAGGCGTGTAGGAATTGCTTTTGCGCCACGAAGAAGCGGGGATTCTTGATCGCATTGTCACCTGCGACGAGAAGTGGCTCCTATACGACAATAGGAAACAGTCAGCACAGTGGCTGGATACTGATGAACCCCCACGACAGTTCCCTAAACCCCCGTTGCACCCCAGGAAGTTCATGGTTACAGTTTTGTGGAACATTCGTGGTATAGTGCATTGCAGCTTCCTGCAGCAGGGGCAGACGATCACCGCTGCGACCTACTATCGTGAACTGTATCATATGCACACAAAACTGTGTCAGCAACAACCTGCACTTGTGCATCGCAAAGGCGTCCTTCTGCTGCACAACAACGCGCGTACTCTCCGGACCTCTCCCCTACCGACTACCATCTGGACAATTTTCTCCAAGGGTAAACATTCCTAACCCAAACAGACGTCGAAAACACATTCCGGTAGTTTGAGTCCCGTGACCATGGATTCTATCGGAGAGGGTTCGAGAAGCTGCCAAATCGTTGGCAACAATGTTTGGATTGCATTGGGCGTTATTTCGAATAGCACGTGTGTAGGTGTCCTTTCTAGAGGGCCACTAAAGATGACCTCTGCAATCCGACGTTTGATATGCAACGACCTAATATATTCCAAGCCTGTGGGTAAGAGACCAAGGGGTCGGCCTAGAACCAGGTGGCTAGACTGCATGGAGAATCTGGGTTCAAGTTGCTTGGGTATTACCACTGACAACATGGCTGGTTTGAAAAGTAAGTAAGTATGCATGCATGCATGCATGTATGTATGTATGTATACATGACGGGACTCAAGTCCACTTCTGGCATATTGTTCGCTAACTTTTGAATAGATGTTGCATGCCGAACTAGGTCACTAAACTTCAATTGTAACCTGCTTGGTTTCTTGTCTTGGGGTCATCTGAAAAATGTTGTGTACATTGAACCAGATTCGAACCAGCAACCACAAGTATCATGCTCATCAGCTCAACCAACCGGGCTATTGCGGACACAGCGAGGCTGTCTCAAGTGTCCTAAAGACTACAAAGTGGTCACGATAGGACCCCAAGAGTTCCAGATCGGGAATTCCCTATTATTGGGCTTCCACCTAGACTACCTTGCATTGTAGTCTTTCGGACGATTGGTATAGCCTTATTGTCTCATGTCCAGTTAGTCCAGTTGGCAGACGTGACAAGTGTGATACTCTTGGTCCCTGGTTTGAAGAAATATGCTGAACTTTTTCTTTGTTTTTTTTTCTAATAATACCGTTACCTTATGTTTGGAGTAATATTTCCAGTTTGTTTCGTACTAAGTGAAACTTTCAAAAAGGTGCACTACTCTATTGGGTACTTACACTGAGTGGCCCGTTTAATAGGAACACCCACGGGCAGCCAGAGAGAACACACTTGTCAACTGCAAGTAGTTTAACTGTCACCAAGGGGAAAACGAAGGATCTGAGCGACTTTGAGCGCCTGGTAAGGTGGACTGAGTATTTCCGAAATCGCACGTCTTCTTGGCTTTTCCCGAAGGTCTGACGGTCGGCTGAATCGCGTTTCCTATTGCACCATGCAGATGGCCGATGCAGAATTTGGAGACCACAGCACAAAGCGATGGTGGAGGCTCTGTAATGGTCTGGGGAATGTTTTCCGCTGATACCTGTAAAATGGCCTTATTTAAGTCCACGTTCATCCCTTCATGACTACTGTGTTTCCTCCATCTGAAGGATACTTCAAGCAGGACAATGCTCCGTGTCACAAGGCTCGTATCATCATGGAATGGTTCCAGGAGCATTCAACTAACTCCTCTAGCCAGCACAGTCTCTAGATTTGAACCCAATCAAACATCTTTGGGATGAGCTGGAACGGGTTATTCGAGGCATGGATCTACCACCATCCAATAAGCATCAACTGGGAGCAGCTGTTGCATCCGCAAGGACAACCATCACGGAACAATGCTTCCAACGGCTAACTGAATCCATGCCATGACGAATTTGTGCCGTTATAGCTGCTAGAGGTGGTGCAACTCAGTATTAGGGGGAGGGGTGTTCTCAATAAATTGGCCACTCAGTAAACAGGGTGTTTCAAAATTATGTACAATAAATTTAGTGACATATTCTTCAGGTCAAAAGAAGACGAAAATGTTCTATAGCACTTTGTCTGGAAACGATTTGTTTACGTGATACAGCCAAATAAACCCGTGGCTCCAAATTACAAGAATTGTTCAAAGTGCCCGCCACCAGCTTGCATGCACGCTTCGGCTCGTTGCACGAGCGACCGTCTGATGTCATGGAAGAGTTCGTCGCCAGCATTACGAACGGTTTGGAATGCATTTTCAATTCGTTGTCGCAGATTCATAATGTTAGGAACTTCTGTGCTCTAGATGATCGTTTTCACATGACCCCACAGAAAAAAGTCCAAGGGATTAAGGTCGGGTGATCTTGCAGGCCAGGCTACCGGTCCACCTCGACCTATCCACCGATTCGTGTATGCAGCATTAAGGTGTGCTGGAGCGCCATCATGCATGAACCACATGTTAAATCTTATCAAAAGAGGAACATCTTCCAGTAATTCTGGAAATACATTCTGCAGAAACAAAAGATACGTTCGCCCAGTCAATCGTGGCGGCAACACATAAGGGCCAATTAAGTTATTTCTGACAATTCCACACCAAATGTTCACGGAGAAACGCTCTCGATGCGCTCGAGCTCTGGTAACATGTGGATTAGCGTCTGCCCAATGGTGCTGGTTGTGAGAATTTACGATTCCTGTACGGGTGAAGGTTGCTTTGTCCGTGAAAAGTATCTGGCTGAGACAACTAGGGTCTGTAGCATGACGACGTTGTATCCATTGGAAAAATCGTTGTCGGTGTGGATAGTCCGTTGGGTTCAGTGCCTGAACCAGTTGCAGATGGTATGGATGCAAAAGCTGACGGTGAAGAATGCGCCAAACAGATGAGTGCGGAATGTGTACCATGGAAGAAATAAGACGCGTGCTTGTCTGTGGTTCATCATGTATGATGTCAATTATCACATCCTCCTCATCCGGAGAATGTGCTACAGGCCGCCCTTGTCCTGTTTGACGGCCAAAGGAACCACGCTCCCTCAAATGTCTGTCGACAGATACAAATGTTCGGTTATTTGGCAAACGTCTATTCGGAAAGCGTTATTGGTAGAGTCTTCTTGCTTCCACAGCATTTCCGTCCGCAAGACCATACATTAGGTGCATGTCAGTGTATTCTGCACTGGAATACGTGTACATGACTTTTTTTACGTAAATCGTAATGAGTGTGTCAAAGCACGCAAACGTTCTGAAATTGCTATTCCTAGTGAGTGGATGTAGAGTAATGGAAACAAGCGTACACAACTAATGGAACAACTCTAAAGTAGGTTTAAATGGAACAAACCACTCAACCTAGTGTTGGGTCAAAACGCTGGAACTGCTAAAATATCGTCCGCTAACTACCGTGCTTCCCTACTCTATCATATTGGATTACTCGCAAACAAATCGTTTCCAGACAAAGTGCTATAGAACATTTTCGTCTTCTTTTGACCTGAAGAATATGGCACTAAATTTATTGTACATAATTTTGAAACACCCTGTATAAGTAATAAAAATGGTAATTAAAAAAACAACAAAAAAAACCCCCAAAGTTCTGTGACTTGGATTTGAAACATGGACCCCAAGTATCCAGTTCGTCACCTTTAACACTGGGACTCCACTTCGACAACGTAGTAGTCTTCAGGCCACATGAGAGACAGCCTTGCTGTACAGTGTCCACAGTGGCTTCGTATGTAGCATTACTAGAGATGGTGAAAGTAAAGGAGGAAGGAATGCTGGAGATGATGAAAGTAAAGGAGAAGCGCTGCTGAAGATGACGAAAGTAAAGGAGGATGCAATGCTGGAGACAACGAAAGTAAAGGAGGAAGCAATGCTGGAGATGACGAAAGTAAAGGAGGAAGCGCTGCTGGAGATGACGAAAGAAAAGGAGGAAGCAATGCTGGAGATGACGAAAGCAATCAAGGAAGTGATGCTGGAAATGATGAAAGTAAAAGAGTAAGCAATGCAGGAAGCAACTAAGTAAAAAAAGGAAGCATTGCTGGAGATTACGAAAGTAAAGGAGGAAGCGATACTGGATCTGAAAATGTACACGGTCATATCAATGAATCAGGACCAGCACCCCTTCAAGGCACACGCATGGTTCGCCCCAACAACGATTACACACTGCAAAATTTGCATAACAGGCTGAGAAAGCTTTAAAGCTGGTGCATCAAACGGCAGGTGCATGAGCCTCAAGATGGGTAAACGTCCGGATTTAACAGACATCCAAAAAGGGATGATAATAGGCTATAGCAGCAAGGATGGCATCATCTCCGAAATGACGCGATTTGTGAATGGTTCATGGTCTGCTGTAGTGAAGGTGTACAAAGAGTGGACAGCAGGGACAGAAATCACGTCCCAATGCCATCACTGTAAAGGGTCACGAGCCGTCGACCAATGGGGTGAGCGGCGCCTACGACGATTCGTAAAAGGTGGCAGGAGAGCCACAGTCCAACAACTGACCACCACATTCAACAGTGGTGCCAACAGACGTGTATCCGACATTACCGTCGAACCCTGCCATGGATGGGCCAGAACAGTCGATGCTTGGTTGCTGCACCCATGTTTACCAGGGGTCATCGTTAACGATGCCTATACTTTGCACGTGAGCACCGCCATTGGACCACAGACGAGTGGGCTAAGGTCGCCTTCTCCGAGTCAAGGTTTTTGCTCCATAAGATTGACGGGTGATGGCGAGTGCGTCGTGAATGCCACGAAAAGAGACTGCAGGAGGCTATTGTGGGCCGGAAACAGGCTGGTGGGGATAGTATGCATGTGTGGGGGATCTGTCGGGAGCAGTAAGGTCCACTGATTCATCTAGAGGGCAATTTGAATGCCTGTGGCTATCTGTCAATCGTAGAGGACCAGGTGCATCCGTACATGCTCACGAAGTTCCCTCAATGTGATTGTGTGTTCTAGCAGGACAATGCACGTCTCCATCTGGATTGGTTCGAGGAACACTCTACCGACTTTTGCGTGCCCCCTTGGCCCGCTAATTCGCCGGACATCAATCCAATTGAACATCTGTGGGAGCACCTTGATCGCCATGTACGGCAGCTGGACCCTCCACCTATGACTCTCGAAGCTTTGTGGACAGCGCTTCAAGCGGAATGGACACATACCGTGCACTTCTTGTGTCCATGCCACGACGCCTAGCAGCAGTTATAGCGGCAAAGGGTGGCTACTCCCATGACTAAGCGGGTGGTCATAATTCAGTGATACCTCATGCTGGATACTCATGGTCCCTGGTTCGAATCCAGATCACAGAATGCTTTAACGTTTACCTTTTTTCTTGTTTACATTTTAGTAAATAAGTTCCATGCAGTATCCATTTGCCTTCCGCCATAAACGATAAAAATATCTCAGTGCGTGCTGGATGCATGGCTATCAAATGGGTGCATTCGCTTCTATACGTTCCAGATGGGAACACGGACCCACCCAGCGAATCTATAATCTTGAAATAAAGCTTACGGTCTTCGTATTCCAAATGCGTGAACATAAACTTTGGTTTATTGTTTTCTATCTCATGTCTGAACAAGTTAGGTTTGACGCTACTTGAAGTAGCTGCTAACGCCAAGGTTTGATTTTCTTTTGCGAGAGGGCCGTAAAACTTCAAGCCGTCAGAGTTTCTGCCTCGTAGCAACTCAAACGACACAACGTTTTGATCGAGAACGCTAATCTTTTCCATTGCTTCTTTGATCAAAGCGGGTTCCTCAGCGTACGTACGATCTAGACAATTTTCTCTCGCGCACATGTAATAAGGATGCTTTACTTTACAGAAACAGGGAAGCCAGTTATCGATGTAAGGCTTCCACTTCTCGTGTATGCTCATGGGAGGTTCTGGTATCAATTCCGCAGCTGTAGGCTCGTTTACGTCAAACGTGAGCTTACTCTGCCACATGTGCAGAGGTAAGCAAGTTTTACAGAAGTTTTTTGGAAACTTTATGGGTTCGTACCAAGTCATAAATATTTCCGAAATATTTTCTGTATGGACGACAGTCTCCTTAGCCAGAGGTTCCTTCGAGTTACAAGGGTTTGCGTTTTTAGGGTTGCATTTTACGCACGAGTTGAATGCATACTTGATGTCGATGTTACAAATTATAACCTGATCCCAATCACCGCTTGTTTTGCTCAATTCTTCAACCAGACTCGGAGGTTGCTCGTTCGTCGAAGTTCCTTCACCAGGATCTTCCGGGGGGTTGCATTTTACGCAGGAACTAGTTGGTTTCTCAATGGGTTCGTACCACGTCATTGTTATTTCGGAGAATTTGCTCGAATGGGTCACTGTAGAGTTGACTCTCGAAGCATGCCCGACATGCTTGGGATTGCAATTTTCGCAGGAATTGGTCGGATTCTTGATGTCGACGTTACAAACTATGACTTGATCGTAATCGCTACTCGTCCTTTCCAGTTCTTCAATCAGGCTTGCATCTGTTGTCGGTTCTTTTTCATTATGGCAAACGTATCCGTGGTCGGATTCTTTCTCGGAAATGTCTGGATAATCGATTGATTCGTTCCGACTTCTTCCGTTCGCAGAAGAACTGCTTGCGTTTCCTGATGAAGGTGACGCACGTGCGCTAATAGATGCTTGCGGACAAGTGTCCCGTTCTTTTTTCACGAGGTACGGCTCTTCCGGCACTTTCTCTCCAGAAAGTGCACAAGCGATAAGCCAATCCTTGTCAAGCGCTGGTATTTGCCAACTGCAAGCACCTTCGTACTTACTTCCCTCAGGTCGTTTGCAAATTAAGTGCGTGCTCGCTTCCGACTGAGGAGTCGCTTTATGAACTAAAGTTTCCTGGTACTTCCCACCCAACGTTTCAGTTAGATGTGCCAAGCTATACCGTTCGGTACCAAGAAACTGGCTTAGCGCTATCACGCACTTTTCTAAAGGTTTCATTTTCAAATCGAATCTAAGTGGCCTGAAGAGTCTGTTACTGGAGAGCTCGAAAAGCACGGACTCCTCTAAACACATCTGCAGCCAACAAGGAGTAACGTATTTCGACGAGGATGTTGGTGATGGTGGTTCTACTTCTAATGCTCCGATAAGAGGCGTTATAATGAAATTTACTGCGCTTTCACTTAAACTTAGTTTCCCGCCATTTTCTTTCACCATGTCTTCGATTAGTTTGTGGTTCTTATCGTCAAATCCGATTATACCGAAGGTGTAATCTGAAAACAATCCCGCCTCGTCGTCAGTTTCTTCAATGACGATGCGATGTGGAACGTCAGACGTACTTTCAAGACGCTCTTGCATTTCGGTAACGACCAATCGTTTGTTAGTTTCAGCTTCTTGCTTGACGTTTTCACGTGTTTTAGATGGTAAATCTTCGCACGTTTTTATATTTTTACCAGTTTTCGTTATACGAGAACTTCCGACAAGAAGAATCTTTTCTTTTACGTCTTCACGTTCTCCCAAATCCTCATCAGATTGGTCGAAAATCTTTTGACGTGTTCTTACGTTTCCAGTAAACCTAGTACGAAGATTGTACCTCGAACACGAAGCTTGCTCTGAGTACTCGTAAAGCGTGTCAGTTATTTTTTCACGCGTTGTTACGTTTTCGGTAAACCTATGAGAAAACCTCTTTGAACGGAGATTGTAAGTTGGATTTGACGGTTGTTCCAACTGTTTGTTAGCGACGTTTATGCTAGTTACAGTTATATCTGCAAGGTCTTCTTCCGTCGGTGCAGTTATAGATGGCACGTCGTTATGAGGAGGCTTGTCGTTTACACGTTCGGGAGTTCTCTCGCTTGGATTGATATTTTCAGTAGATTCATCAGGGAAAAGTCTCGTAGGACGGAGCTTTTTTGTACTTTCTGTATACCCCGAATCGTCAGAGATATTTTCGTCAGTTGCGGGTGAAGTTTCGAGCTCCTTCGCTACTGATTCTACGTTACGTTTGTCTGGAACTTTTTCACCAGCTTTCGGAAAACGCTTCTTACGACGATGATCGTGCTTTTTCGACGATCGTTTCCGCTTCTTACATCTCGGAGACCATTCCGCATTTTGTACTTTTATGTGTTCACTGCTGAAAGTTACGCTTGCCAATTCTTCCTCCGTCTGCACGATTATGCGATAAGTTCCGTCGGGAAGACGACTGCCGTTTGGAGATTCCTTTTTGTCTTGATTCTTTTCAAAATCTTCCATGTACTGGCATAATAAAATTTCCTCCTCCAAAGCGTCTTCCGTCGTATGCACGGACCTTTCATTATTAGGCTCTTTTAAGGTTTGTTCGACTTGTGGTGCCTCCCAAATAACGTAACTGGACTCTCCAACGTGTGTTTCCAATTCAAACGATTTGATCAGCCAATCGACCGAAACGACATATGGACGGAGTTTTTGTTTTTGGATTCGATTCAACGTTTGTTCTTCGTTTATATCGCCTACAATCACATGAGATATCGCATCAGAGAGCTGATTGTGTATCACGCCGCCACCTAAACTTACTATTTTCTTGATTTTCTCTAACGAGTTCCCCGAGAAACCACTTATAAACAACTTGCAACCATCCAAGAAGTTAAGGTTTATGGAATCTAAATTGGATGCGAGGTTTGGTTCTTTAGATTTGCTCGTACTTGCGCCTTCATTAATACGATCCGTATATAACGATGTTGTTGCGTTATGTTTAGAGACGCTGCTTTGAGTAAGCTCTATGTTTACAGTCGTATCACTGCGTACTTCGTAGAGATCCTCATCTAAACAATATCCCTTGCCAACGCTCTCGTATAACCAAGCGAACGACACGCAATGGATTTTCAACTTTCGAGCAAGCTCATATATCTGGCCTATTGGCTCTTTAGCTAACAAATGTGTCGAATCACAATCTTCGCTTTGTAACTCATTCGAATATACACCACCGTTTGCTTCGACAATGTCCTGCACCTTCTTCTGCTCACTGGCATCGACTTGAATGACAGTGATGCATAGTCCTTTGAAGATCGGGCACTTGAAAGAATCAAACATAGCGTCAGTAGCATGTAGATCTGTAGTCGTTTGGCTGTTCCGCCAACACTCCCGCACCCATTCCGGCAACATCACGGGCTTCTTTGTAGCACAAGCAACGAGGTACTTCTTTGAACCAACTTTACCAGCCACTAAATGCGTGACTAAAGAATGAAGATCGAGTGCTGATTCGCCACCCATCAACTGAACTTTCTCGTGAACGTCTAGTCTTGCTGCTTTGTCCATGTTTGTACAGCAAACCTGAAAAGAACGAGTTAGGTACACTGTAATGTCCATTCAATAGTATGATACGACACGATGCAGGAAAGTTCTAGCAGTTACCAGGCTACTGCGGGAACCGATGAAGTCTTCAAAAACAAAGTTTTCGAATGACATACACTATATGATCAAAAATATCCGGACACCCCTCACAGATCATCGA
>JAHWFO010018997.1:0-10846 GCA_023313115.1 Rhysida immarginata
TTCCATCAGGGTGTTGCGATTTTTATAAACAGTAGTGTACAACGAGAGAAGGTAGGACCTGGAGCAGAATCTCTGGAGCAATGAAGGGAGAATCTCTGTAGTTCCCGTAAACAAAACGGGAGATTAGATTTTTCGAGGTTTCTTGATTTAAAGTTTATAGCATGCGATTCTTCGAAAAGTTTTCGTCTTTGAAAGGAGACTGTGTAATATTTTATTCGTGAAACCTCAGCAAATGTTTTTCCAAGAATATTTGCTACCTCATTCGGGTCATAGTCATGTGTCAGCTTGGCTCTGTGACAACTTGATTGTCTTTAAGACACCTTGACACTGCTTGGCTGTCCGTGGTGTGTGCGATAGCCAAATTGGTAGAGGCATCGGCCATGATAGTCGAAGTTCCTGGTTCGAATCCGGGTCGCAGAATTTTTCCTCCATTTTTTAATTGAAAAATCATTACCTATGCTTGGAGACGCATCTCCAGTTAATAATTATTATTATCTACTTGTGAGTTCATCAACTTTCTGATTCTTTGGAGTGGAGAAATTCTCGATCTGCGGGCCAGGTTCCCATCTCCCATTGGGCTTTCAACTGTGACAACTTGAGACAGCTTGGCTATCCGTGGTGTCTGCGATAGCCCAATTGGTAGAGGCATCGGCCATGATAGTCGAGGTTCCTGGTTCGAATCCGGGTCGCAGAATTTTTCTTCCTGCATAGTTACGGACTCCATTCTGTTCTACTCCCTACGTGCTTCAGTAAAATACAAACCCCCAAGGACACGAACCTCTTGGATTTTCCTTTCCTTCCGCCAAATAGGACAGTCTCCAAGAATATTTGCTACCTCATTCGGGTCATAGTACATATGGTCATTTTGAATGAGAGAAGGGAGTTTATCCGGGGGTCTTTTCTTAATCATGTTCCAGATAGTTTGAAGAGGGGTGCTCTTATTAATGGAGGAAATATAATCCCTCCAAAAGAGTTTCTTATTTGTGGAAATGATTAATTTACAACTGGCCCTTTTTTTCTTGTAAGTAATAAGATTCTCAAGAGTGGGTTGTGCGGAAAAAAATGCGGAGAGCTCTCTTACATTCTCGAACCGCTAGGGCACATTCTTCATTCCACCATGGCACTGCAATTCTCGTGGAAGAGGATCTACACTTAGGAATGGGTTGTTCTGCCGCATGTAGGATGCGGGAAATGAAATCCTCTAAAGATGGAAAGGATGTTTTATTCTCAAACTGTAGCTGGGATTGGAAGACCTGCCAGTCTGCTTTATCCAATTTCCAACGTGGTAGAGGGTTGGAAAAAGTAGAAGAACTCAGGGAAATACTAATCGGGAAATGATCACTACCATGTAAATCTGGGAATACACTACAGGCTAAATTAAGTGTCAAAGATGAAGAGGATATAGATAGATCGATGCATGACAAAGGAATGGAGGAATTTTGGGGAGCCATCGTTTAACAAATTAATGTTAAAAGCATTCAAAACTTTCTCTATCATATATCCTCTTTCAGAGAGCTTTATAGACCCCCAAATGGGATTGTGGCTGTTAAAATCACCCAGAATTAGAAAGTGGCTTGGAAGTTAGTTCACACAGCAGAGATGACAAAGATTTTTCGTCCGTATATTGAACCGGAGGTAGATACCGTGAACATACAGTTAGAGGTGAGAGATCTTTGATCTCTAACTGCTACTGTCTGGAGAGTAGATGTTAAATTAATGGTAGTAAAAGGCAAAGATCTTTGAACTAAGATGGCAACACCACCACAGGCTTTATTTCCCGACGTATAATCCTTCCGAATAAAATTAAACCCTTTTAGGGTAGGAGACTGGGATGGCAAGAGGAACGTCTCTTGCAAAGCCAACAAGGAGAAGGAGAACTTACTGACTAAGAATTTTAGGTCTTCTAAACGACAAAAGAATCCATTAAGGTTCCATTGTAACAGTGCCATGATGAAGGTTTTAAGATTTAGTTTTAAACTCCCGAGATACACTATATGATCAAAAATATCCGGACACCCCTCACAGATCATCAATTGGCCCAATGTCACATAATGATTTGCACATCATTTAAATAGCTTCCCACACCTTCAGACACAACTCTGCTTGGACATTGGCAAGAATGGGTCGTTCGGCAGAGCTCAGTCAGTTCCAACGTGGAACCATCGTTGGATGTCACCTATGCGGCAAGTCCGTGCGTGACATTTCCAGCCTTCTTCAGATACCCAAGTCAACAGTAGGCGATGTCATTATGAAATGGAAGACCTGGGGATCAACAACAGTTCAACAACGAACCGGTAGACCCAAGAAACTAACGGACAGAGACCGTCGAGTGCTTCGTCGTGTCATCCGCAGCAACCGGAAGTCCTCGGCGGAAAAAATTGCCACAGAGTTTCGAAACGCCTCTGCAAATGATGCCAGTACCATGACAATTCGTCGGGAACTGCACACGATGGGATTCCATGGCCGTGCTGCTGCCCACAAGCCCCACATCAGCAGGGTCAACGCCAAGCGACGTCTGGAGTGGTGCAAAGCCCACAGAAACTGGACAATGGACCAATGGAAACGTGTAATGTGGACAGACGAATCTCGCTACACACTCTGGCAATCCGATGGACGAGTTTGGGTTTGGCGCATACCTGGAGAACGCTTCTTACCTGACTGCACAGAGCCCACAGTCAAGTTCGGAGGAGGAGGAGTCATGGTGTGGGGCTCATTTTCATGGTACAGACTGGGCCAGCTCGTTCCTGTGCAAGGAATCATGAACTCCGACCGTTATCTGAATGTTTTGGACAACTGTGCACTTCCAACGTTGTGGCAATTTTTCGGAAACGGGCCATTTCTCTACCAACACGACAATGCTCCGTGCCACAAAGCGAGGCGTGTACAGCAGTGGTTTGCGGACTCAGGGGTCGAAGAAATGGGTTGGCCGGCACAAAGTCCCGACCTCAATCCTATAGAGAGTCTGTGGGATGAATTGGAAAGACGCTTGCGGGCCAGATCACATCGGCCAACTTCTGTACCTGAACTGATTCTCGCTCTTCGGGAGGAATGGAGGAACATTCCGGAAAGTACCTACCAACATTTGGTGGAAAGTCTTCCCCGAAGGGTGGAAGCTGTGATTCGGGCAAAGGGATGTGCAACGCCCTATTGATTTCCATGAAATCGTGGCTAGAGCGCAAACGTGCATGTGTCCGGATATTTGTGATCATATAGTGTAACTCCATCTCCTCAATAGGATACACTTGAAAGCTTAAAGAGAAGTCTGGCTTTCCCCCCAAAACTGGAGAATCTGGTGTAGAATTTCTATTACACGTTTTTTGGAGAGGTCAGAGGAAGGTGACACCTCTGACGAGCGTTTCTAGGTCCTGGCACGTGAAAACACCTTTTTTATAATTCAAGGTTGCGTGGGGAAAAACCGAAACTGCTTTCCCTGCAAATCTTTTTATGGATTAAAGGGTGGTAGCTTGTTTATCCTTACAACCTCGATCAATAGATGGTCATTAAAAAGTCTCTTAACATGTTTAGTATCCCCAACGAGGCGTTTGAGTTCTTTTGAAATTAAAAATGGGGAGATAGTCTTAAACAACTCCCCACTTGCCAATTTCATCTCCAAAAACTTCGGATTCTTTGGCGGTCTACGGCTCGATCTCTCTTCACGATGGTTTTTTAACTGACTTCAAAAAGGAGGAGGTTCTATGTTCGTCTGTTTGTATTTTTTTTATGTATGTTCATCGATATTTCCGTCATTTATAAATCGATTTTAAAAATTCTTTTTACATTGGATTCGGTTTAGCACCAAGATGGTCCCACATTAATTTCATTGTTAAGTCGGTTTAATTTTTTTTTAAATTCATTTAACTTGTATATCGTATTGTTCGGAGTTCTCCTGAGGCCATGCAACACCTAAAGTTCTCCTGAGGTAATGAAACATTGATCAGACGTCTGACCATCAGAGAGCTTGCTGAAGAGTGTGGGATAGCAGTTGGATCATGTCACGAGATTTTGAACGAAAAATTGAAGATGCACCGCGTTGCTGCGAAGTTTGTTCCACGCCTGATGACGGACGACCAAAAAGCCCATCGCGTCCAGGTTTGTCAGGAATTGCTTGAACGCTCAGAAGATGATGAAAACTTCTTGTCGAAGATCATAACAGGTGATGAATCTTGGGTGTACGGTTATGATATCGAAACAAAGGTTCAATCATCCCAGTGGGTGGGTGAGACATCTCCCAGACCAAAAAAAAGCTCGCCAAGTTCGTTCCAATGTGAAAGTGATGTTGATAGTTTTTTTTGATGCTCAGGGCGTAGTCCACCACGAGTACCTCCCCCAAGGCTCCACAGTGAACCAGATTTACTACATCGAAGTTCTCAAACGTCTGCGGGATGCTATCCGGCGGAAAAGGCCAGAAATGTGGACGAGTGGTGACTGGTTGTTGCATCACGACAACGCTCCAGCCCATTCAGCCCTCAGAACTCGAGAGTTTTTGGCCAAACACTCGATCACTGTTCTTCCTCACCCACCCTACTCACCTGACCTCGCTCCTTGTGACTTCTTCTTGTTTCCCAAACTCAAAAGACCTTTGAAAGGAAGGAGATTTGAGACGATTCCTGATATAAAGGCAAATGCGACGAAGGCGCTGAAGGACATCACAAAAGAAGCGTTCCAGGATTGTTTCCAAAAGTGGAAACACCGTTGGGATAAGCGTGTGCGTCGGGGAGGAGAGTACTTTGAAGGGGACCCAGATGTGTAACTTCTGAATAAAGTATATTTTGTTTTATGACGTCAGTCTACGTATTTTTTGAACAGACCTCGTACACTTACACCTCCAAACAATAAATGATTGTTTTTGAATTCCTGCAAGGCGTAAGTGGATTATATGCAAATTTTCGTAAGATACCATCGATATTTCATCAATTACTAATCATTTGGTATAACGCCATTTACGCCTTTCCCTTTCCAATGGCTGTCCATTCATTTTACGATAAGTAATCGTAGTGCCTTTTTCGGTGGGAAGTGAAAAACTGAGTGAAGGGTTCTACCAGAAATTTGGCATGCAGCAACATCCGTTAAAGACGCCATTTCTGCACATATTGGCTTCAACAAAGAATCCACCGTTGGAGCATACCAGCGTCTAATCTGCTCAACAATTAATTTTAATAGAAAGGATTTCCCGCTACCTGTTCCACCCGTGATAAATAATAATAAGAATTATCATGTAAACTAATGTCTCTTTCAATCGAATCCGATACCTGTTTTAGCAAATTTTTTTATTGAACATTCAGGCTTCTGATTCCACTTATAAACAGCTCATCGGGCATAGCAGTGGAATCATTGTCTTCAATAAAATCATGATGATTATAGACATTGATTTGGTCTTTGGCGTATATATTCATATTATGCCTAGGGTTGTTGATGTCTCTATCTCTGTTCACAGTGTTGAGTGCTACAGCTTGAACATGACCTTGTTGTGTAATTTGCTCGGCATGGGCGAACTGCTCTACGGATAAATTATGCAGAAGAGGTCTTAACTTTGATCGTCGGCGTAAGAAACAAGCTTCAGCTGTTTCGCCTTCTCGAATGAGTTCACTCTCATTACGAAAAGGAATGTGACACACAATCAGAATGTAAAAAACCCTTCTCGGTCACTATTTAGAGTATAATAGAGTGAGCGTAAAACTGCTGCTAGATTTCCGATTTGCATTCTTGTATTATCACGTAATTGGATGTATCTAGAATTTTCGTTCTCCTGGTCTCTTAACTCAATGTCACCGTCATCATCATTCCAAAATGTACACTGAGTTAGCAAAACTCATGGGATAGCAAGCACATTGATTGATGGGCATGGCTCACGAATTCACAGAGGTAACGGATTCTGGGAATGGACCATTAGACGTTGTGGGAAGAGCTTGGATAAGTGATTAATCAGAAATGGCACGTCGTCGCGAGTTGACGTCTTTTGAACGGGGTATGGATAGTAGGTGCCCGACGCATGGGATGTTCCATTTCGGCAGTGGTGCAGGAATTTGGCTTTCCCCGCTCAACTGTCTCCAAGGTGTATCGGGAATGGCTGGATGAAGGCATCACAGTCCACAACAGGCACCATACCGGGCGTCCAGCTGCCCTGAATGATCGTGACCGGCGACACCTGGGACGAATGATTCAGAGAGACAGGAGCGCAACAGTGCAGCAAATCACAGACCAGTTCAATACTGGCCGCACTAGAAACGTCTCTCGGTGGACAATCCGTCGGAATCTGCATGCCCTCGGGTTTGGCAGCCGTCGCCCTACACGGGTGCCAATGCTTCCCAGCGTCATCGGACACTCCGGCGTGCATTTGCCACCAACCAACTTGGCTGGACTCTGCAACAGTGGCGTAACGTCATATGGTCAGATGAGTCACGATATCAACTGTACAACACTGATGGGAGGCACCGTGTGTGGCGCAGACCTCACGAAACGATGGATCCCGCATGCCAACAGGTGGTGGTGCAGGGTGGTGGGGCGTCAGTGATGGTCTGGGGTGCATTTTCCTGGTTTGGAATGGGCCCTCTGGTTATCCTGGACCAAACGTTGAATGGTCCACGGTATCGTCAACTCATCGGAGACCATCTGCACCCGTTTTTGACATTTCAACACCCTGACGACGTAGCAGTCTTTCAAGATGACAATGCTCCACCACATCGCTCCAATGTCGTCCGCGAATGGTTCGAGGAGCATGCAGAAGAGGTCCAACGACTGAGCTGGCCAGCCCGGAGCCCTGACATGAATCCCATCGAGCATATCTGGGATGCTGTTGAAGTCAGGCTCCGGGCACTGGATCATCCGCCCATGAACGGGCAGCAACTATCTTCGGCTCTGCAGACTATCTGGTGTCAACTGCCTCCTGAAGTGTACCAGGGACTTGCAGACTCACTACCACGCTGTATTGCTGCACTCCACAGGGCCAGAGGTGGCCCGACCAGATATTAAGTAACTATCCCATGAGTTTTGCTAACTCAGTGTAGTTGAAACGGTTTCGTAAAGAACTGCAAATTCAGCCAAGCTTATCTCTTCTAGATCGTTTGGTCTTTGTTTGTAGCGATCAAATATATTGTTGAACACCAACGTTTCATCTTCACAAAATCGTAAAATTTTATAGCGTTGATCCGGACGACAGCTATTTACGAAAACTGTTTTTCTTGAACACATCTTTAGAGACAAAAGAAATTCTTGGATTCTTTGAACAAAAGGATTTTCAGAATTAAATGATTCCAACGATTGCAAAGCGCTCAGAGAATCAGAATATTCAGCTTTTGGAATTTGGATACTTAAAAGCAAACTCTAACGCTTTGGCTCTCGCTACCAATTCCGCTGAGAAGATGGAAAACTCGTTTGGCAAATGATAAGAAAATACATTGTTATTTATAAGGAACGCACAGCCAACTCCGTCCTCTGATTTGGACCCATCTGTGTATATGTGGAAGCCATCAGGAAGAGTTTCTAAAAAAAAACCTTAAAAAGTGCGTTAATTTCAGCTTCCATAAAATTTGATTTTTTCCCAGCGAATAAGTTGTAATTTACATCTGCTTGGGAGAGAATCCACTGAGGAACATCTTTGACCTCTCGGCTATGCATGGCTGGAAATGAGAGGTTCAGGTACTCCAGAAGATTCTGGAACAAATTGTTGATGCTTCTAAAAAATATGACGAGGAGGGATTCTAGGTTTATCAAATAGACAGGCAAAAGCTGGATGCAGACTTTCACCATATATACGAAGAACATATTTGAGGAGGAGTTTGGCTCTTCTATACAATAACGGGGGTTCAGAAGCATCTATATAAAGGCTCTTTACCGGACTTGTTCGGAAAGCTCCTGTGGCAATTCTTATGCCTAGGTTATGGACGGGATCTAACAGCTTCAAAATACTTTTTGAAGCTGACGCATAAACAATGCTTACATAGTCTAGTTTAGACCTAATTAGAGAGTCGTATAAAAAATGAAGCATCTTCCTATCAGCATCCCACTTGGTAGCGGAAATCGAGCGCAAAACATTCATGGTTTGTAAGCATCTCGCTTTTAAATTACGAAGATGATAATTTCCTATCAAAGGTCAGACCCAAGAATTTGTGGGAGTACACCACTGAGATGCGGGATCCATAAAGAGTAAGGTCCGGGTCTAGATGGAGACCTCTCAAAATCAAAAGTGGACGGCCCTTGTTTTTTGGGGTGAAAATTTTAAGCCTACTTCTTTGCTCCAGGTAACAAGCTTGTTGATGGCTAGTTGCAGTTGACGCTCAATAAAGAACATTGATGACCCTCGACAGTAAATGGCCATATCGTTAACGTACAGGGAATAGTTCACAGTGGATGGAAGTTGTGAACAAGCCTCTTTAATAACAATGAGGAACAGGAAGGGACTCAGCACACTTCCATGTGGGACACCATTATCCTGTGTAAAAGGGTCAGAAAGCGATGACTCATCGCGAACTCGGAAGGTTCTATTCGCCATGAAATTACACAGGAAAGAGGGAAGACGTCCTGTAAGGCCTTATTTCTTCAAAAGTATTGCTATTCCATGTCTCCAAGTTGTATCGTAGGCTTTTTCCAGATCAAAGAACACCCCTACGACATGCTATCTATGTCTCTGTGCAAAATAAATCTCATGCTCCAACCGAAGGTGATCAACAGTTGAGCGAGATTTGCGGAAACCGCACTGAAATCTGGACAAAAGGCGGTTTTTTTCCAGATACCACATAAGTCGGACAGAGACCATCCTTTCCAAGACTTTGCACATGCAGCTAGTTAGTGCTATTGGTCGATAGTTTGAAGGACAAGAGTGGTCTTTATTTGGTTTTGGAATAGCAATAACAACTGCCTTTCTCCATAATGTTGGAATCTCTCCTAAAGACCAGATGTAATTTTATAACGAGAGAAGGTGTCCATAAGCTTCCTGCGTCAGATGTTGCAGGAAAGAGTATAACATTCCATCTGGACCTGGAGCAGATTCTCTGGGAGTTCCCGTAAACAAAACGGGAGATTATATTTTTCGAGGTTTCGGGATTTAAAATTTATAGCATGCGATTCCTCGAAAAGTTTTCGTCTTTGAAAGGAGACACTGCAATTTTTTATTCGTGAGACCTCAGCAAATGTTTTTCCAAGAATATTTGCTACCTCATTCGGGTCATAGTCATATGTCAGCTTGGTTCTGTGACAACTTGATTGTCTTTAAGACACCTTGACACTGGTTGGCTGTCCGTGGTGTCTGCGATAGCCCAATTGGTAGAGGCATCGGCCATGATAGTCGAGGTTCCTGGTTCGAATCCGGGTCGCAGAATTTTTCTTCCATTTTTCAATTGAAAAATCATTAGAAGGGCGACTCTTAACCACTCCTGCATAGTTACGGACTTCATTCTGTTCTACTCCCTACGTGCTTCAGTAAAAGACAAACCCCCAAGGACACACGAACCTCTTGGATTTTCCTTTCCTTCCGCCAAATAGGACAGTCTCTTGAAAGGATAGAAGGGGCTCCCTTGCAATTACAATACCGGAACTCGTTTGAACAGTCTTCCATCTCATGTCCGGGCAAGCCACACTTGCAATACAATAACAGTTTGTTGTTGTGTGGCCGTACTTCTGACATTGGAAGCATTGCAACGGGTTGGGGATAAAGCGTCTCACATGACAGTGGATATAGCCGATATAGATGGTATCAGGCAAAACTGTTCCCTCAAAGATAACAATGAAGGAATTTGCAGGATGAGGAACACCATTCCTCCTTGGAGCGATCCGGCAAATGTCAACAACAGATTGATCATCCAATTCGGCAATGATTTCCTCGTTCCCCATTCCTTCCAGGTCCTGGCACGTGAAAACAGCTTTCTTATAATTCAAGGTTGCGTGGGGAGAAACCGAAACGGCTTTCCCTGCAAACATTTTTAAGGATAAAAGGGTGGTAGCTTGATTATCCTTAACAACCTCGATCAATAGATGGCCATTGAAAAGTCTCTTAACATGTTTAAAATCCCCAACGAGGCGTTTAAGTTCTTTTGAAATTAAAAATGAGGAGATGGTCTTAAACGACTCCCCACTTGCCAATTTCATCTCCAAAAACTTCGGATTCTTTGGCGGTCTACGGCTCGATCTCTCTTCACGATCGTTCTTTGGTTTAGAATTTACTTGCTTATTTTGTTTTCCCATATTAAGTAGGAGAAATTTTCATCTCCCTCGTTCCCCACCCACCACCAAGCCCAACAAGGGGATGCACATTGGCACCAGGGATACGAGGGGGATATAGGCAGCATCTAACCCTATGGCCGAAGCTCCAAAGAGCGACGACCAGCCGATTGATCTGGACGGGCTCATCCAGACCACCCATCCTTCCGAGAAGCAGGGGGCTAAAGTGGTGTGATGTTCCGGAAAGCCTTCCCTCAACCACCAGGATCCCCCTTTCCCCAGAAGTAGGGTCGCTGCGCACGGCAAACACGCAGGTGGACGTACTGGTCGTAATGGAGGTCATGTCAAAAACATGCCTGCATTGCGAGCACCGGTCCCTTTGGGAGGGTCAACAACCGACCGGACACTTTTAGTCTGGCCTCTCTGCTAAGGCCTGTCTGGCATGGGTGACCCGATCCAGCATAGCCCTTAGCATCACTGAAGCACTCAAGCCCCTCCACCACGTCAAGATATTGCCCACGGAGGGGGTCAACTACTAGAAAATCCAGCATTGGTCGGATTTTATCCTTCAGCCTTGGAGCTTTTCTTGGTTTTTCGTAGAGCTATGGGTCTACATCTTCTCGTCTTTGGCTCCCTAGATCCTCCAAGCGAATGGTGAAGCCTTCCAAGAAAATTAGAACGAAGCCATATTGTA
>JAHWFO010019005.1:0-19137 GCA_023313115.1 Rhysida immarginata
TGGCCAAGTTTTGCTTTACCACATCGAGGGAAGAGTGGAAATTGCAACAACACTAAGTCTACATCTGAGTTAAGATTACGTGAGTAAGAAATTATTAGAGAGGTCCAGCCATTGTGAGTGTTTAAAAAGATTTTTTTCGAATTTTCATTAAGAATTTTTACTGTATTAATTCTAAGCATTTTCATGTGTTCTTTGTTAAGATATTGCAAAATTTAATTTAATTATTTGAGATTGTTCTGTTTACATCCAAGTGTAATTATCCTGGGCAACGCCGGGTACCTTTGCTAGTGTATAAATAAACTTGGAATGATGTGCAATATAATATGACGTAAAATTAAAGTTAGTGCAAATTAGTTTCAAGGAACCCGCGGTTTAGTGGAAACATTCTTGTTTAGTGGAACCATTATGGTTCACTAGAACTTTCAATGCTAGAATATGGCATATAATATGTCAAACGATTTGGATTAAAGTGCCATGATTAAATATAACGTAGAATAAATGATAGTCCAAATTGGATTCAAGGAACGTGGTTTAGTGGAACCATGATGGTTCATTAGAACCTTTGGTGTTAATATATAGCATGTAGTATATCAAGTGACTTTGAATGATGTGCCATTAATGGATATTCAATAAAATTAATGATAGTTCAAATTGGTTTCAAAGAACCTTGTTCAGTGGAACTATTAGAGTTCATTGGAACTTTTAATGCTAAAAAAGGCATTAAAAAGGAGATTTAATTACTAAATCAGTTATTATAAAGTATTAATTTATTATTTTGATTCATTTTTAAAGCATAAAAATATTGAATAAATTATCTTAGCTCTAATTAAATTTTTGTTAATATTAAATATATGAAACGACCTGGAATGATGTGTCATTTATGAACATAGACTAAATAAATGATAGTCCAAATTGGTTTCAATGAACCTGAATTAGTAGAACCATCATGGTTCATTGGAAATTTCAATGCTAAAATATAGCATGTAATACAACAAAAGACTTGGAGTGATACGACATGAAAGAATATAATGTAATATTAATTATAGTGGACACTGGTTCAAAGGTACGTGTTGTGATTGTATCTTTATAGCTCAATTGGAAAGTAACAATGCTAACATTAGGGCTTTTTGAAATATAGTTACGCGAATTGTTTAGATTAATCTTTTGGTAGTTTGTTATGACATTCCTTAATAGTTTATTAAGTAATGAAATTTGCTTTATGCTATCAGTGTGGGGCAACGTGTCCTTCTTCTCGTGTTTCTGTCTTTCCGTCTGTAATTCAAACACCTCCGAGACTATGAATGATATTCAAAATCTGTCTTCGTCATTCGAAGAACGTTGTCCATGGCACAAAATAGTTACATATATTATCTAAATCGGTAGAATGCCAAGTGCACAAATGGTACCTTCATTTTCCTGCATAGCAATTTTTAAAGTAAGATATATTGAATAATATATGAAACAAACCGTAATGAAGAGATAGATGCGTTTATTTATTATTGTATTCGTCAGTCGATGAAAATTGTATATTGTACGAACCTGTCGCAAATATTATTTAAATCTGCTCAATAGCACGTGCACAAATGGTACTTGTAAGACCCCGCCTAACATTTTTCAATGGAGAGATATATTAATAATATATCAAACAAATCGAAATAACGAGATGGAAGCGGATATAAATTACTATCGCCAATTCATAAAAGAGGTTCCGGGAATGAACTATTTTGAAAATGGTTCAAATCGAAACAATGACACCTGCTCTACTAGTACTGTTATGATACCCTCAAAAATTTTCAGTACTAAATTATGACATGTAATATATCAAACGACTTGGATCGAGGTGTCATGTAGAAATATAATGTAATATTAATGATAGTCTTAATTGGTTTCAAGGAACTTGGCTTAGTGGAACCGTAATGGTTCAGTGGAGCTTTCAATGGTAAATTATAGCATGTAATATATAAAACGACTTGGAATAATGTGCCATGATGAATATGACGTAAAATAATTAATAGTCTAAATTGGTTTCAAAGAACCCTGTTTAGTAGAACCAAAATTGTTTAATGGAACCATTATGGTTCACTGTAAATTTCAATGCCAAACATAGCATGGAATATGTCAAACGATTCGTAATGAGTTGCCATAAATGAATATACCATAAATTAATGATAGTCGAAATTGGTTTCAAGGAACCTGGTTTAGTGGAACCATGAAGATTCATTGGAACATTCAATGCTAACATATAGCACGTAATATATCAAACGACTTGGAATGACGTGTCATAAATGAATATAACGTAAAGTAATGATAGTCCAAACTGGTTTTTAAAGAACCTGGTTTAGTGGAACCATGATGATTTATCTGAACTTTTACTGCTTGTATATAGCATGTAATATATCGAAAAGCTTAGAAAGATGGGTCATTAATGAATATACAGTAAAATAATGGTGGACCAAACTGGTTTCAAGGAACCTGGTTTAGTGGAACCATTATGGTTCAATGGGATGTCAATGCTAAATATGGCATGTAATATATCAAACGACATGTAATATATATATAAAATAATGTTAGTCGCCATTGGTTCAAAGGTACGTAATGTAATGGTATCTTTTTAGCTCAATTGGAACTAACCATGTTAACATAGGGCTGTTTGAAATAAAGTTGCACGAATGGTTAAGATTATGTTTATGACATTCCTTAATGACTTATTCAGTAATGAAAGGTGCTTTATGCTAACAGTGTGGGGAAATCTGTCTGTCTGTTCGTCTATCTTTCTGTCAGTCTCTAACACGAATTTCTCAGAGACTATGATAGAATTTCAAAATCTGTTTTCGTCATTCGATGAATATTGTTCATAGCAATAACCAGTTTCAAATATTATCTAAATCGGTTTATTGGCACGTGCACAAATGGTACCTCTATTTTTCCGCCCAGCAATTTTTAATAGGAAAATATATTTAGTAATTAAATAATATATCAAACAAATCAAAATGACGAAATAGAAGCGGATATGAATTACTATTTTCGCCAATTCATAAATAAAGTTCTGGGATAGACAATTTTGAAAATAGTTAAAATCGAAACAATGACACTTGCCCTAATAGTACAGTTATGACACCCTCAAAAATTTTCAGTGCTAAAACATGTCATGTAATATATCAAACCAAATGGAAAGATGTGTCAAGAATGAATATAAACTAAATTTGATGGTAGTCGAAATTTGTTTAGAGGAACCTGTTTTATTGAAACATAATGGTTCATTTGAACTTTCAACGCTAAAATAAAGCACGTATATATCAAAAGATTTGGAATGAGTTGTAATGAATGATGATAACGTAAAATAATAATATTCGAAATTGGTTTCAAGAAACCTGGTTTAGTTGAAACATAATATTTCATTGGAACTTTTTATATTTTTTACGAGTAATATATCAAACGAGTTGGAGCGAGGTGTCATGAAGAAATCTTGTTCGGAAAAACCCATACTTTTATAGATAAAAATAGATATAATGTTATTTGTAATAATTATTTTATTTTTCTATTCTTTAAGTTTTTTTTGCTGTTTTGCAGTGATTGTTTAGTATATATAGTTTTAGTAAATGTTAATTAAAAAATCTCTACCTGATTACCACTGTCTGCAGCTAGTTCTCCCTCGCGAATAACTTTCGTGATCACGAGGATGTATGCCTCACTATTGTGGATGTTCTTTCCGAGGTTACTGTTTTTTTTTTAAATTTCAGACAGACCACTTCCAGTTTCTGGCTTGACCAGTCATCTCTCCTCTACGACATTCCTATGTCTGCAGCAAAGCATTCAACTTCCATTTATTATTTTCATTCTAATGCTTTGCGAATTCCTCTTACCCTGCTGTTATTTTTTGAATTTCTCAATTTTTCGTGGCAGCCATGGTTCTTAATCGAGCAGTATTGTTTTGCAGGTTACCCTATAATGTTATAATGTCAACAATAACGCGCATAAGGGACGATATGCTGCACATTTTTCAATCTCATTCCCCATTAATAATTAATTATTATTTAGCAGTCTTTATTTAGATAAATGGGAATTTGAAATTTCTTTTCCTTATTCTTTGCAAGGAATTGCTTTGTCTCAAATGTTTTTTATTTTTAAGGTTAATTCACTCAATGTAGCGATTAATATTTCTCGTTACAGTGTTTTGCTGTATTTAACGTACATTCAAGTATTTCTTTATTTTATTCTGAGAAATATTTTTTCTTTTGTAATTGAGATCACAATGCCTATTCCTCAATTATATAGAACAATAGCAAAGGTACCCAGCGTTGCCCGGGATAATTACACTTGGATGTAAACAGAACAATGTCAAAAAATTATATTAAATTTTGGAGTATCTTAAAAATAAACACATGAAAATGCTTAGAGTTATTACAGTAAAAATTCCAAATGAAAATTCGAAAAAAATCTTTTTAAAGGCTCACAATGGCTGGATCTCTCAAATAATTTCTTGCTCACGTAATCTTAACTCAGATGTATACTTAGTGTTGTTGCAATTTCCACTCAATTTGTGCAGTCTAGCGGTCCCCGATACTTTTATTTACTTGCTTCCCATTTGCTCAATACATCACGGAGCTAAACGAGTGCTTCCTCTGTCGTCTTTCCACTCTTTCTAAATAGTCTGCTAACTCTCCATTATCTCCAGTTACTGATTATTTTTAAAGATTTTCAAGAAATTGTTAAGAACTATGAACTGTCTTTTCTAAGAAAAACCTGAATAACAGGAATTCTATGCATTGTTACAAATTGAAACTTATCCATATTACATCATTATTTTATGTTCATTGTTTTAATTCTTGGAAAGATTGCTTTAACATTACATCATCATTCTGTGCTCATTGTTATTGGTGAATTGCGCGTTTATACCATTGTTGATGCAAACACAATGGGCCTATTGTTGCACAAACGTTGCCTTGCATTGTTGGTCATGAGATATATATTGTTGGTTCATGCAGTGTGTTTGTGAATTTCGTGCTGATACCATTGTTGATACCTATTGTTGTACAAACTTTGTCTTGCATTGCTGGTCATGATTTATTTTTCAATAATATGACTTGCCATAACCATGAATATCGATTTTTTATCGATATTTATTATTTTTCCGAAGTCTCAGTTAGACAGTGACCTTCCTCATGCTTTAAAGGTCATGTATGCGAAATTTTATCAAGATCGGAATAAAACTATAGATTTGTATAAAAAACATACAAACAGACACACCCACCCACCCTTAGATGAAGAAAAGACTGTATGTCGAGGTGAGTCTGACTCAAATTATTTAAATCAAATCATTGCTCTACACATCTAAACTGGAATCGAATGAAGACATGGTGACCTATATTAGAAGAGTTTCCAAGCGAGCAACTAACCTGCGTTCCCTCAGACACAGAATAACCTATGAAGAGCTAGGTTATGTACTGCTAATGAACTTGCCAAAAGAATACGACGTTCTACACGCTTCTTTGCAGTTGGAAGGGTCGTTAACAAGTTCGAAAGATCAACCGAAAAAGATCATTCTAGAAAGACAGATAACGAAGAATTGCTTAATAAAGAAACAGAAAACAGAGACATCATATGTTTCAGGTGTAGGAAGCAAGGTCATATAGCTCGACACTGTAGAAGCAGGCTTTATAACTCGGAAGAACCGAAGACAGAAACAAAAAACGCAGGCTATCTCACATCTACTACAAAACAAGAATCCACACAAGAAACATGGATTATAGACTCCGGAGCGACGAATCGCATTACAAATGAAACCAGTTACTTGATCAATTGCAAGAAGAAAAATAATGTCATCCTGACCATGGCTTTGAATGACACGATGAATGCAAATTTGTCTGGAGATGTCAAGTTAGAATTAGCTTAGAGCGATAAAACCCTAACGTTGTCAGACACACTGTACATTCAATACTCCACAGAAAATATAATGTCTGTCAGCGACTTGCTGCTTTTTTCTTCCAGGGAAAATGCAAGATATGGAATCGACAAGGTCAGATCATTTTACATGCTCCACTGCGCGATGGACTTTACCGAACACAATCTGTTGACACACCAGAGGCAATGAAGTCACAGGTACACGTAAGTCAAACGAAGAAAGACAGCATGTCACTTCGGCACCAGCTATTAGGACATGTAAACATACGCGGCTTACAACGATTAGAGAAGCACGTCAAAGGGATGAACTTAGAACATAAAGACTTCCATCAACTGTGTGAAGTTTGTGTCAAGGCAAAAATGAGCAAGCGCCCTTATCACAGAGAAGAAGATTCAAAAGTAAAGCAACTTTTGTAATCGGTATCTAGCGACGTTAGCGGTTCATTTCCAATGTCAAAAGGTGGTAACAAATATTTTCTAACCTTTATAGACGAATTCAGTCGATTTTCTATGGTATTCTATATGAAGACAAAGTCAGAAGTCTTTGACAAATTTAAGGAATACCTGAGAATTGTTCAGCGACAAACCGGAAAACAATTGAAGCGATTAATAACTGACAATGGAGGAGAATATGTCAGCAAAGAAATGAAAGATTTTCTTAAAACGAACGGCATTGCCTATTATTATAAATGCGCGTACTCCCGATAACAGAACGGTATCGCAGAAAGGAATAACAGAACCTTGAAAGAAATGACAAGAAACCTCCTGATTCAATCCAGCTTACCTGAAAGTTTTTGGGCGGAAATGGCCGGTACGGCGACATATCTACGAAATCATTGTCCTACCAGTCCACTTGAAGGGAAGACGCCAGTGCAAACTTGGACAGGACGAAGTCAATGACTTGCACATTTGCGCATTGTAGGCTGCAAACCATAGCTTCACATCCGAAGCCGAGGAACAAAAGCTATGTGGAAGCAGAAAGTACGAGAATGCATATCCTTAAGGTACTCTACGACTCGAAGATAATCAGATGAAGAATTAGAAGACACGTTAAGCGAAGCAGAGACGGTTTTTAACAATGAAGATCACATGATTAAAGTCACAGAAAACCAACAAGTAATAGAAGAATTTCAAGTTGAAAATGACGAGGAAAATGATGATTCGGAAACAGAGTATGAAACAACATGGAAAGGAAACAAATACCAAAATCAACCCTAAGGCAGAGACAACGTATACAGGACAAACAGAGGAAGATTACAGGTGATATCAACCAAATCAAGACGAACGCTGAGAACTCTACTGAAAGCGAAGAACTATTCAATGTACATAAAGCCCTAAAAGGCAGAGAAGCAAACTATTGGAAGCAAGCAATGAATGACGAAATAAGAAGCATCAAAAGGAATTAAAACTGGACACTAGTAGAAAGACGTCCAAACCAAAATATTATTACTGGCAAGTATGTTTTAAGGAAGAAGTATGACGCCAATGGTACATTAGAAAGACACAAAGCACGGCTTGTAGCTCGAGGACTCACTCAAAAGCCGGGGGAAGACTTCAATGAAACTTACTCTCCTGTCTACATTTTGACAGTCTCAGGTCTTTATTTGCCTTAGCTACAATGGAGAAATTGTTTGTGCACCAGATGGACGTGAAACAGCTTACCTTAATAGCGAACTTAAAGAAGATATTTATATGGAAAAACCAACCCATTACAAAGACAAAGAGAATCCTGAATACGTATGCAAGTTACAGAAATTACTCTATGGCTTAAAACAAAGCGATCGATCCTAGCGGAAGAAATTAGACGCAGAATTGAAGAAACTCGAACTATTACCAATTAAGAGTGACCCTTGCATATACACGAAAAGGAAAAACGATAAGAGACAATTATTTGTAGCAATCTATGTCGACGAATTAATAATATTCAGCAAAGACTTGAAAGCAATAGAATTTTTCAAAGCAGAGATGTGCAAAGTTTTTGACATGAAAGATCTTGGTTCTCCACACTACATCCTAGGCGTAGAAGTGGAACATGAAGAAGACGGGCACAAACTTACACAACGAAGATATACAGAGAACGTTTTTAACCGTTTCCGAATGACCGAAGCAAGACCTGCCCGAACACCACTTCCAGCCGGCGCTCAATTCCACATAAACAAAGAAGACTTTGAAGAAACCACATCGCCATATCGTGAGCTGATAATGAGCCTTATGTATTTAGCAAACCGCACAAGACCAGACATTGCCTACGCTACCTCAACACTAAGCCGATACATACATTACCCCGACAAGACGCATTGGTTGCTAGTGAAGCACATTCTCAGATACTTAAAAGGAACTATCAACCAAGGGTTACATTACAAATCAACAAACGAAGTATTAAAATGTTACTCAGACGCAGATTGGGCTTCAGACAAAGATACGAGACAATCTACAACAACAGTATTGATCATACAAGCATCTGCACCTATAATATGGAGATCATTAACACAAAAAACAGTCGCCCTCTCTACAATGCAAGCTGAGTACATGGCAGCATCAGAAACAGCAAAGCAATTAGTGTGGACAGTTGGATTTATAAAAGAATTACGATTGGATAAATATTTACTCTTAACGCCTACAATTCAAGTTGACAATCAAGCTGCAATTTTATGCGCCGAAAACCAACTGGATTAACAACGAAAAAAACATATCGACATTCGTTACCACCCTCTGCGCGATCTTGTAGAAGAAGGAAAGATGAAGTTACAATACGTCGAAACAGAAAACATGGCCACTGACTTCCTCACGAAAAAAACCTACCAGCAGGGAAATTTGAACGACAAATGAAATTAGCCGAACTTTGGTGCAAATACCACTCAGCACCTCAAAACCATATCCTTTAACATTGTTAATTGCTTAAAATTATTTGAATGAACTCATTGTCAATTATTTTTTGGCCGGGGGTGTTAAACTCATATATATAAAAGCTCATTAAGGAGGGAAACAATATAATGCAGAAGAATCATCGTTGTAATGTAAAAATATTTTCCCCAGAAACATATTGTTGTAGGTCTTTCTTTTTCAGAGTATTAAACGTCGAAGCTAAAAACAGCTCCTATCTCTTGTTACAGAGCCAATTTTTTTTTATACTTATACATCCTCTGACGTTCCACAGAAGGGTCACGCAGAGAGAAAACGACTCAACAGTTTATTAAGTAACGAAAGTTGCTTCATGCTATCAGTTAGGGAAAACGCGTCTGTCTGTCCGTCTGTATGTCTGTCTGTAACTCAAACTCTTCCGAGACTATGAAAGATTTTAAAAATCTGTTTCCGTCAGTCGATGAATATGGTTCATGGCACCAAAAAGTTACAAATATTATCTAAATCGGTTCATTGGCACGTACACAAATGGTACCTGTATTTTTCCGCCTAGCAATTTTCTACAAGAAGATAGATTGAAAAATATTTATAAAAAATCATAATGACGAGATAGATATAGTTATTCATTATTATTTTCGTCAGTCAATGAAGGTTTTACATGGCACGAACAGATGACAAACATTTTTTAAATCTGTTTAATAGCACGTACATAAATGGTACCTGTAAGACCAAATCTAGCAACTTTTAAGTAATATATCAAACAAATCGTAATCACGAGATAGAAGCGCATATAAATCACTATTTTCGTCATTTAATAAATAAGGCTCCGGGAATGAATCATTTTGAAAATGGTTGAAATCGAAACAATGACGCGTGCTCTAATAGTATTCTGATGACACCCTCAAAAATTTTCAGTGCTAAAATAATGAAAGGAATATATAAAACGACTTGGAATGATGTTTCAAGAATGAATATAAATTAAAATTATTGGTAGTCGAAATTGGTTTAAAGGAACCTGATTTCGTGGAACCATTATGGTTCACTGCAACTTTCAATAGTAAAATATGGCATATAATATATCAAACGATATGGCGTATGGTGCCTTGAGTGAATATAAAGTAAAAAATAATGATATTCCTTATTGTTTCAAGGAACCTGGTTTAGTGGAACCATGAAGATTCAATTGAACTTTCAATGCTAAAATAGAGCATGTAATATATAAAAAGACTTGGAATGATGTTCCATGAATAAATATCACGAAATATAATGATTTTCCAAATTCGCTTCAAGGAACCTGGTTTATTGGAACCATTCTGGTTCAGTGGAACCGTTATGGTTCATTGGAACTTTCAATGCCAGTATATGGTATAAAAGATATGAAACGACTTAGAAGGATATGTGAGTAATGAATTTAAACGTAAAATTATTGGTAGTCGAATTTGTTTTCAAGAACCTGGTTAATAGAACTATTATGGTTCATTAGAACTTCAGTGCTAAAATATGGCATGTAAAATATCAAGCGACTTGAAATGATGTGCCATGAATGAATATGTCGAGAAAAAATGGTATTCCAAATTTGTTTCAAGGAAGCTAGTTCAGTGGATCCATTATTGTTCATTAGATCTTTCAATGCTAAAATATAGAATGTAATATATAAAACGACTTGGAACGAGGTGTCATGAAGAAATATAACGTAAAATTAAGGATCGTCCTAATTAGTTTCAAGAAACCCGATTTAGTGGAACCATTCTGGTCTTTTGGAAACATTATAATTCATTGGAACTTTCAATGCTAACATTTGGCATATAATGGTTGTATAGAATGAATATAACGTAAAATTAAGGATATTCAAAATTGGTTTCCAGGAAACTGGTTCAGTAGAACCATCATGGTTCTTTGGAACTTTCAATGCTAAACTTAGCATTGAATATATCAAACGACTTGGAATAAGGTGAGATGAATGAATATATCGTCAAATTAAGGACAGTCCTATATGGTTTCAAGGAACCTGGTTTAGTAGATCCATTCAGGTTAAATAGAACCATTATTGTTCATTGTTACTTTCAGTGCTAAAATACTGCATGTAATATAAAAAATGACTTAAAATGATGTGCCATCAATGGATATGAAGTAAAATTATTGATAGTCGATTTTGGTTTCAAGGGACCCGGTTTAGTGGAACCATTCTGGTTTAGTGCAACCAATATGGTTCACTGGAACTTTCAATGCTAAAATATGACATGTAATATATCAAGCGACTTGGAACGACGTGTCATAAATGAATATAACGAATGACTAAAGATATAATATAGAATGAATGAATATAAATGACTAAAGATAGTCAAAATTGGTTTCAAGAAACCTGGTTAATGGAACCATGATGGTTCACTGTAACTTTCAGTGCTAAATTATGGCATGTAATATATAAAACGACTTCTAAATAAGTGCCATGAATGAATATGACGTAAAATAATGATAGTCCAAATTGGTTTTAAGGAATCCGCGGTTTAGTGGAACCATTACGGTTCTCATGAACCATTTTGTTTCACTGGAACTTTCAATGCTAAAACATGGCATATAATAAGTCAAACGATTTGGAGTAAGGTGCCAGGACTGAATATAAAGTAAAGTTATTGATAGTTCAAATTGGTTTCAAGAAACCCAGTTTGGTGAAACCATTCTCTTTTAGTGGAACCATTACGGTTTACTCGAACTTTCAATTCTAAAATATGTCGTGTAGTGTGTCACGACATGGAATGAAGTGTCATGAATGAATATACATTAAAATTAATGGTAGTTGCAAATTTGTCTCAAGCAACCTGGTTTAGTCGAACCATTCTGGTTAAGTGGAACCATTCAGGTTTATTGGAACCATAATGGTTCATTGGAACTTTCAATGCTAAAATATGGAGTGTAATATGTCAATGGAATGCGGAATGTTGGCATGTTGAAGATTTTATGCTCTTGTGGAACAGTCAAGAAGCATTCGGCTAGCACGCGGCAACAATTGTAGGGCACACTTCAGAGCTTACCTATGTAAATCAGATAACATCTTTTAAATGTACGACAACAATTTATATGTTATAAAACATTGTTGGCGATCTTAAATTAAGACATCAAAATATAACTGTACAAAATTTTATCTTATTTATACCAACTCAAATATTCACTGGATCCCTTATATAGACATCACAGTTGCTAATATTGGCATCAGAAGTGCCAAAAAGAAAATTATCCAGATTTCTGATCAAGCAAATTGGCAAAAAAATTGAAAGATGAATATATTTTAATCGTTTACACGGAAATTGCTATGGCTAAATGTGTACACATTATGAAAATAATATTGCTTATTAAAATCTTCCGAAAATCGCCCAGATTAAATCTACAAAAAGTAAAGATGTAAACATTTTTAAATGACAAGTGTCTAGGAAAGAATTATTTAAATTTTCTACAAAAAAAATTATTAACAATATTGCCGGGGCTAGGATATTAAATAAAAACTAAATACTTATATATCATCAAAATACCTTGAAACAAAACTTTCATTACTACATGTCAAAAAAACAAATTCAGGTAAAGGTTCATCATTTTAACACAAAATAAAAACAACTGAAGAAATGTGTGAATAACGAATTATTAAAGCATCACATAATATGTGGAACAACATGGAATTAGGTGTTAAGAATGAATATAAGGTAAAATTAATGGTAGTCGAAATTGGTTTCAAGGAACCTGGTTTAGCGGAACCATAATGGTTTATTAGAACTTTCAATGCTTATGTATAACATGTAATATATCAAAAAATGTGCCATGCATGAATATAGAGTAAAATTATAGAAAGTCCAAATTTTTATCAAGGAACTTGGTTTAGTGGAACCAGTATGGTTCATTGGAATAGTCTATGCTATAGTATGGAATGAAATATATCGAACAACATGGAATGCGGTGTTATTAATGAATATATCGTAAAATATTGATACTCCAAATTGGTTTCATGGAACCTGGTTTAGTGGAACCATTATGGTGTTTAGAATGTCAATGCAAAAATATAGTATGTAATATATCAAGCGATTTGGAATGGTATGGCATGAATGAATATATCCTAAATTTAATGATAGTCGACATTGGTTCAAAGGTACTTGATGTAATGGTGTCTCTATAGCTCAGTTGAAAACTAACAATTTTAACATTGGGCGTTTTAAAATATAGTTCCGCGATTGGTTTAGTTTAACCTTTCGGTATTTGGATAAGACATTTCTTAATGGTTTATTAGGTAAAGAAAGTGTGGGGAAACGAGTCTGTCTGTCCGTCTGTCTGTCTTGTCCGTTTGTATCGCAAACTCCTCCGAGACTAGGAAAGATTTTCAAAATCTGTTTTCGTCAGTCGATAAATATTGTTCATGGCACAAACTATTTACAAATATTTTTTAAAATCAGTTCATCGGCACGTGCACAAATGGTACCTCTACTTTCCCTCCTAGCACTTTTCAAAAGGAAAATATAATTAATAATATATAAAATAAATCGTAATGACGAGATAGATGCAGTTATTCATTATTATTCTTCAGGCGATGAACATGGTACATAGCACGAACGAATCACAAATACTATTTAAATTTAAACCTCAAAAATTTTCAGTGCTAAAATATGGCATGTAACATATCAGACGACTTGGAATGACAGGCCATGAATTAATATGACGTACAATAATAATATTAGAAATTAGTTTCAAGGATTCTGGTTAAGTGGAACTATTCTGATTTAGTGGAACAATAATGGTTCACTAGAAACTTCGATGCTAAAATATGGCATAGAATATATCAAACGACTTGAAATGATGTGTTATGAATGAATATAACGTAAAATTATTGATAGTCCAAAGTGGTTTTAAGGAACTTGGTTTAGTGGAACCATGATGGTTCATTGGGACTTTCAATGCTAAAATGTAGCATAGAATATATCAAAGGTCATAGAATGAGGTGTCATGAATGAATATATCGCAAAATTATGATATAGTCCAAATGGGCTTCAAGGAACATGTTCCCGTTGAACCATGATGGTTTATTGGAACTTTTAAATTATGATATGGCGGGTAGTAGGTCAAACGACTTTGAATGATGGGTCATGAATGAATATATAGTAAAATTTATGATAGTCCAAATTTGTCTCAAAGTACCTGTCTTAGTTGAACCATATGGTTCATGGGAACATTCAATGCTAAAATATGGCCTGAAATAGATTAAACGACTTGGAATTATATGTCATGAATGAAATTAACTTAAAATAAATGACAGTTTATTTTGGTTTCAAGGAACCTGGTTTAGTGGCACAATTATGTTTTTTTGGAACTTTCAATGCTAAAATATCGCGTATAATATATGAATACACTTGGAAAATGTGTCATAAATGAACATAACATAATATTAATGATTTTGGATATTGCTTTCACGGAACCTGGTTTAGTAGAACCATTATGGCTCATTGGTACCTTCAATTCTAAAATATGGCAAATAATATATCAAACGACCTGGTATTATGTGTCATGAATGAACATAACGTAAGATTAATGATAGTCGACATTTGTTCAAAGGTACGTGATGTAATAATATCTTTACAGCTCATTACAAAACTAACACTGTTAACATAGAGGTGTTTAAAAATATACTTACGCGAATGCTTTAGTTTAACCTTTCGGTACTTGGTTATGTCATTCCTTAATGGTTTATTAAGTATCAAAAGGTGCTTTATGCTATTAGTGTGGTAAACGTGTCTGTCTGTCCGTCTGTTACCCAAACTCCCCAAAAGATGTCAGAGATTTTCAGAATTTGTTTTCGTCAGTCAATGAAACATAGTACATAGCACGGACCAATCACAAATTTCATTTAAAACTGTTCAATAGCACTTGGAATGACGTGTTTATGAATGAATATAACGTAAAATGAATGATAGACCAATTAGGTTTCAAGGAACCTGGTTAGTGGAACCATGATGGTTCATTGTAACTTCAATGCAAAAATATGCCATGGAATATATCAAACGTCTTGGAATGAGTTGTTATGTACGAATATGTCCTAAAAAAAATGTTAGTCCAAAATGGATTCAAGGAACATGGTTCATTGGAACTTTCAACGCTAAGATATTTCATTAAATATACAAAAAGACTTGGAATGATGTGTGAGAAATGAATATAAAGTAAAATTATTGGTAGTCGAAATTGTGTTCAAGGAACTTGGTTTAATGGAACCATAACGGCTCATTGGAACTGTCTATTCTAAACTATTGCATGTAATTTATCAAACGACTTAGAATGATGTGCCATGAATGAATATAAAGTAAAACCAATGATAATCCAAATAATTTTTAAGGAACATCGTTCATTATAACCATGTTGGTTCATTGGAACTTTCATTGGTAAAATATGGACTGTAATATGTTAAACAACTTGGAATGACGTGTCATGAATGAACATAACGTACAATTACTGATAGTCCATGTAGGTGTCAAGGAACCTGGTTTAATAGAACCAATAAAGTTCATTGGAACTTTCAATGCTAAAATATTGCATAGTAGATATCAAACGACTTGGAATGAGGTCTTATGAATAAATATAACGTAAAATTAATGATAACCCAAATTGGTTATAAACAACATGGTTTTGTTGAACCATGGTGGTTCATTGGAACTTTCTTTGCGTGTAATATACCAAACGACTTGGAATGACGGATCTCAAATGAATATAAAGTAAATTATTGATGGTTATGTCATTGCTTAATGGTTTATTAGGTTCTAAAAGGTGCTTAATGCTATTATGTGGGGAAACGTGTCTGTCTGTCCGTCTCTAAACCAAACTCCTCAAAAGATGTCAGAGATTTTCAAAATCTGTTTTCGTCAGCTAATGAATATTGTTTATGGTATGTTATGAATGAATATAACGTAAAATGATTAATAGTCCAAGTAGGTTTTAACGATCCTCGTTAATGGAACTAAGATGGTTCATTGTAAGTTTCATTGCAAAAATATGCCATGCAATATATCAAACGTCTTGGAATGAGTTGTCATGAACGAATATATCTTAAAATAAGTGTTAGTCCAAATTGGATTCATGGAACATAGTTCCTTGGAGCTTTCAACGCTAAGATAAGCGAGCAATATATCAAACAACTTGATAGTCCGAATAAAGTATCATGAATGTATATATAGTAAAAATATTAATAGTCCGAATTTGTCTCAAGGAACCTCGTTTAGTGGAGCCATTATGATTCATAGGATTTTCAATGCTGAAAAATTGCATGAAATATACAAAAAGTCTTGGAACGATTTGCCAAGAATGAATATTAAGTAAAATTAATGGTAGTCGAAATTGTTTTCAAGGAAACATGTTTAGTGGAACCATTATGGCTCACTGTAGCATTCAGTGCTAAAATATAGCATGTAATATATCAAGCGATTTGGAATGGTATGGCATGAATGAATATAAACTAAGTTTAATGATAGTCGACATGGGTTCAAAGGTACTTGGTGTAATGGTGTCCTTATAGCTCAGTTGAGAACTAACAATTTTAACATTGGGCGTTTTAAAATATAGTTCCGCGATTGGTTTAGTTTAACCTTTCGGTACTTGGATAAGACATTCCTTAATGGTTTATTGGGTTAAGAAAGTGTGGGGAAACGAGTCCGTCTGTCCGTCTGTCTGTCTTGGAATGAAGTATCAAAAATTATTATAACGTAAATTAATGATAGTCCAAAATGGTTTCAAGTAACCTGGTTAAGTGTAACCATGACGGTTCATTGGAACTTTCAATACTATTATATGGCATACAATATATCAAACCACTTTGAATGATGTGTCATGAATGAATACACAGTAAAATAATTGATAGTCCATATTTTTTTCAAGGAATCTGGTTTAGTAGAACCATTAAATTTCATTGGATCTTTCAATGCTAAAATATTACATAGAATATATCAAAAGAATTGGAATGAGGTGTTATGAATGAATATAACGTAAAATAATGATAGTCCATATTAGTTTTAGGGAACATGGTTTAGTTGAACCATTATGGTTCATTGGAACTTTTAATGCTAAAAAATGGCGTGTAATACGAGTATGTCAAGCAACCTGGAATGACGTGTCATGATTGTAAAATAATTGATAGTCCAAGTTGGTTTCAAGGAACTTGGTTTAGTGGAACCATGATTTTTCATTTTAACTTTCAAGACAAGTGGTTTTAAGGAACATTATTTTGTTGAAATAATATGGTTCATAGGAACTTTCAATGCTAAAATATTGCATGAAATAGATTGCATGAAATATTGCATGAAATAGATTGCAAGGAACCTCGTTAGTGAAACTATGACGGTTAATTGTAACTTCCATTCACGGTTTAGTTCAACCATGGTGGTTCATTGTGACTTTCAGTGCTAAAATATGGCATGTATTTTATCAAACGACTTGGAATGACGTATCGTAAATGAATACAACGTAAATTAATGATAGTACAAATTGGTTTCAAGGAACCTGCTTTAGTGGAATTGATATGGTTCATTGGAACTTTCAATGCTAAAATATTGCATGTAATATGTCAAGCAACTTGGAATGATGTCTCACGAATGAAAATACAGTAAAAATAGTGATAGTCTAAATTTATCTCAAGGAACCTGATATAGTGGAACCATTGTGGTTTCGGGGAACCATTACGGTTCATTGGTACTTTCAATGCTAAAATATGGCATGTAATATATCAAACGACTTAGAATTACGTGTAATGAATGAATATAAAGTAAATTTAATGACAGTTCAAATTGGTTTCAAGGAACCTAGTTTAGTCGAACCATTATGGTTCATTGGAACTTTCGATTCTAAAATATGCAATGTAATATATCAAACGACTTGGAAAGATTTGTCATGAATGAATAAAATATAAAATTATTGGTAGTCGAAATTGGTTTTTAGAAACTATCTTTAGTTGAACAATTATGGTATGTGATATATCAAACCCTTTCTGAGAGGTGTTGCAGGTGTTACCCTACTAGATAGAGTGTACAGCAATACAATAAGGGAATCTTTAGGTGTTGAGCCGCTACTTCTCCGCATTGAGAGGTCTCAGTTGCGCTGGTATGGCCACGTGATTCGGATGCCGCAAACTAGTCTTCCTAGGCAGTTGTTATTTTCCAAGCCGGTGGGTAAGAGACCAAGGGGTCGGCCTAGAACCAGGTGGCTAGACTACCTGGAGAATCTGGGTTCGAGTCGCTTGGATATTACCAGGGAGGACATGCGCCTGATGGCGGAAGATCGCGATCGCTGGAGATCCTCCATAGGGCTGCTGCCCCCGCGACCCTAACGGATAAGCGGGTTTGAAAAGTAAGTAAGTAAGTAAGTATATATCAAACAACTTGGAATGAGGTGTCATGAATGAATATAACGTAATAATAATGATAGTTGAAATTACTTCAAAAGTACGTGGTTTAATTGTATCATTATGGTCTATTAGAAACTTCCAATGTTAACATAGGTTTCTAAAAATTTTCAGGGCTTTTTTTCGTTGAATTGGTGGTGATGTGGTTATTATTATTCTGTATTTTTCCTCTCTGACGAAGCGAATGGTATTCTCGTCCCGCTGATGTCTAGCAATGCACGATCCCGTAAGCTTAGGGTGATCTAAAGGCAGTTGGTTTCCGAATGATGAGAATTCTCCCAGCTATTTCTTTTAAAAATATATTTCCGCGAATGATTTGGTTTAACCTTTTGGTACTTAGTTATGTCATTTCTTAATGGTTTATTTCTCCTGCACTATGGTAAACTCGCTCAACTATAGAGAACTTTCTAACACGAACCAGGAAGAACTGTTAGAGGGCTGTACATTGTGAACATTTAAAAAAAAAAATTCCGTTTTTCTATGTGAATTTTTACCGTTTTAATGTGGTAATTATACTGTATATTCCCATTCAGATCTCGCAAACTTTCGTCAAAACAAGAGCCCGAGCAACGCCGGGTGTATTAGCTAGTAATAGAATATATTAAATCCAAAAATGTTCATATATTGTAATTGGCAGTTACTTACAAAAAATTAATAAATGATAGTTATGCATTAAGGTCCATTATTTTGACAGAGAATCTGTTACTCGAATGCCTTTGGGTACACTATATTTGTCAGGCTATTAGGATCACTGAGATTACTGTTTTGCTTTGTTAATCTTCATTACAAAAAAGTGGCATAGCAATTAATAACCTAGATAATGGTTGTCTGGAAGATAGTGGCATAAAATTAATGACAGTCTAGTACCATTGCATAATTTGGGGTTATCCACATATCTCAATATTTGTACCGGCCCTGTTTTCACATTAAACCTAATGGGTTTCAATGATTTTAAAAAT
>JAHWFO010019022.1:0-10450 GCA_023313115.1 Rhysida immarginata
GTGGCACACGTATTGATTTGCATACATTTACACAATCAGAACCATTTCACAAATAAGCTTACTATTTGAACCCTCATAAATGGGATCGTTGATGCAGTTATTAAGAGCCCTTGAGTACTGAGGTCTGTAGGCTCCAATGTGGGCTGCACCACGTTGCCTAGTCGCTCGCGGGAAGCCAACAATCAGGCAGCGCAACATCAAGGTAATCTAGAATAACAGGTAGGTCCAGTTTGTCAGAAGTGCTTAACGCGCATGCGTATTGTGACGTCACAGGATGACTTATAGCTTTACTTCCGGCTTGTGCGGTAGCCATTATTCTGGTCACAAAAGAAAACGTTTTCACGTAAAAACAAAACTCTTACGTTGTATTTCTGAAGAAACGTTTATTTGTAAACTTACTATTTTATAAATTAATATTTCCTAATGCCTGCATAAATAAAGTTATTATGAAATAATATCGAAATTATTATCTCTGTCTCCTAACTGCCAACGGTTCCGACGAATCAATTTCGAAATCTTAACGAGGAATGATAACTAGGCCTAATGATAACGAGAAATACGTTATCGTCCTTGTCTCTGTGTTCGCTTAACTATCCGCACATCGCGCGATGACTGATCATGAGACCAAGGTAAATGATTTTATATTTTAAAGACACCCCCTCCCCTTCTAACGAGCTGATATATAACCCCTTTTCTATTTGGTCACAATAAATTTCACTTACCTTGGTCGCATGATCAGTCATCCGAGATGTGCGGATAGTTAACATTAACCCTGTGTTCACATTAAAAAGATAATACGTAAGTACATTTTACAATAATTATAAATTACGTAAGTCCCTCCTTATTATTTAATTAAAATATATAGTATAAAGAATGAGAATTGTGAAGGAAATGAACGAGTCGTCAAGTGTCACTATCACAGGACTGCTTTCATTGCCGCCATGTTTGAGTTTCTGTTGAGGTTTCGATTTAGCAGGTATTGGTTTCGATGTCATCCCGTGACGTTAAAATACGCTTGCGCAGTAAGGCAATTTTTACCACTTCCGGCAAACTGACCCCCACCTTGTTCTAGATCACCTTGGCGCAACATACTTTAATCCCCCTGTATCTCTGTGGGGGTTGGCTTGCGACACCATGTTCATAGGAATAAAAATGCTTCTTTATACATGTTCTCTCATGTGTATGATTATTTACCATTTATTTCCGGACACCCTGTATACATTAGATTTTTATACTTTTAAAATTTAATTTGACTAAATTGCCAGAACTAACTTACTGCATGTAGCAAGTGACTGCCAGTGTAATTCGCATTCGCTTTTTACGAAAAAGATCCTTGATGCCGTAGCTGCGTGGTCCGATGCCCTCGGTCTGCTTCGGACGCGTTAACCGGTGGACAACGTCCTCGAGATCTGCGGGCGGAACAATGCCGTTGCGCCGAGCCAAACGCCTCAGCTCCTCGCAGGTCTGCCTCGCTTTGTGCGTACTCAAGAGCCATCTGATAGATTCGGGAACGATCCTGTTGGTCAAATAAAAGATCAAGCATACAAACAAATTGATAATATATTTTTATAAAGCAGTTCATTTACAAAACAGTTAAAACGTATTTCAATATACTTAGAGAAAAAAAAAAACAACACTTTGACGAGAATGTTAAAATAAATGCCATCTTTTTACGGATAATCCATCACAAAATTACGATTATGGTTGTTATGCTACGCCCTGCAATTAAATCCGAACACCTGTATCTAGACATTAGAAAAGCTTTCCATTTTTATTTACTGGTTTTGACTTTTAGGATTCCGTTCAATGTTCGTAGCATTCTTTCCACTGTAATTTTATATTCCTACACTCGACCTTTAACGAGCACCAATTCGGTTTGATACTCTGGGCGGCCTGAATGTATAAGGGTCGTACAAATGAAAACGAAAATTTGTGTGGGAAAAAAAAAGACAACGTGTAGGATCTAAGTTTTTGTTTTTAACAATTGCAAAACCCCACTGCAAATTGAACAATAGGTTGAAAAGTGTTGCATCATGTGAGAAAGAACGATAGCTCGCGCTTCGAAGCTCTGCGAGTGATCGCTTCGTCCAAACAATAAAATGGAGTCAACGAAACAGGAACAGAGAATAGTAATTCGTTTTTTGACATGTGAAGGAGTTTCAGTTTCTAAAATTCATCGTCGTATGCAGAACGTCTATGGAAATGACTCCCTAACCTTCACTCGTGTTTGGGCATGGAGCAAGAGGTTTTTGGAGGGACGGTCATCATTGCAAGATGATCAACGACCTGGACAAACAAACTGTGCCATCACGGATAATTCCAAAGCCAAAATTGACGCTGTCGTAAATGAAAACAGAAGAGTGACAATCGATGTCGTGGTTGCTAAAACTGGCTGTCACAGCCTAGCAAGCGAGGCAAGAGAGGGAGATCGTCTAAGCAGATAACGTTCTCCTCTGAGGTAGGCACACAGACGGAGGTGCCATCTCTTGCCGCGAATCAAAGACAATTCGTTGCTAGCGAATTTGGTCGGCGTAAAAAGCCGAAGTCGCGAGATTGGAGCGCTGCGAGAGGGCGTTGCGCTGGTGGAACGAGAGCGAGCGAGAAGAAGGGGATTAGACCCGGGAGTTTCAAAGCCTACGGACGTGAGAAGAAGTCCAAGCGAATGTATTTCGGAACTGCCGCGTCTCCAGCTAATAATTCAGCTGAAGACACAGGTGAGGCAGAGTTCCCGAATAAATATAGAGGACAATTCGCCAGCTTCGCGTCCGCAGGTTACAGTAGTGACAAAGTGCAAACAGAAGGGACTGCGTCCGCTCTCCAAGACTGCGATGATTCCTTTTCTCGTTATTTCGCCACAGGAGGAATAGACTCACAGAGGACGAGAGCCCCGAACCTAACTGACGGCGGGATAAGGCAAGAGAGACGTCGCCAACACGAAAAGGAGCGTGTGTTAGCCGCCAGCGAAATAAACTGTCGATTAAGCACGGTGGAAGGAAGAGGAAGCGACGGGCTTCATCTCCTCACTTCAAAACAGCTGGAAGTGCTCTTCCGAGTGACGGCAAGCATCAGCTACGTCCCTGGTCAGATCGAGGTGTGTCTTTTGGTGTCCCTGCAACTACGTTACTGGGTAACGGTTCAAGGGGTAACGTCCTTCTCCGACATTTTGCCCGATCTCCGAGATTGCGAGCTGCTACGAGGAGCAGAGCCAGCCACGTCAGGAAACCATTATTGCCCCGTGGGGTTTATCTACATATTTCCGAGAAGGCCTCGGCTGCGTGTACCCGGCTCCATACGAGGTAAGTCTAATTCCTTTTTCTCTCGCAATAAAAGCTCGCGCAAGTTCCACCAACGCCTAGCAGACTGGCGAAACATTAACATAGTTGTTTATGCTAATTTATAGGTCTGCTCGAAGACAAACGCATCAGCGTCGATGCAATCCATGTGAAGGCAGCGAGGCAGCCTTGTTTGATGTTATATGGATTTAGTTGGAGTTCCCGTCAAGATTGCGGTCTCAATATTATTATTATTTTTATGGAACTGTAGATTGTTATAGATTAACATTCAATAGTAATCTATTCTTTGTTTACTCTTTAAATTTATTTAACGATACCGGTGTATCATGCTGCCCCTTTAAGAGGGTGGCATTTTCCTTTAATAAAATAAATTATCTTTATCGAATTCAATCTATCCTGTCCAGATTTTTATGCTCACACGCATTCCACTGCATTAATCTAAGTCTATACGTGACACTGGCCTTAGTCGCGGAACTGTTCACTCCATTATCAGGAACCATCTGCAGTACAGAAGATTCTGTGCACAATGGGTCCCGCATCATTTGACATCAGAACAATTTGGAGTTCGAATGGCCAGGTCCTGCAACATTTGACTCCCTATGAATAGAGGGAGAGAGTTACAGAGGATGAAACTTGGTGCTTTCATTTTCAACCCGAAAGCAAACGTCAAAGTCGTCAATGGAAGCATTATGGGTCACCATCCCCGAAAATATCAAAAGCAATCACAAACAGCACGGGGAAGATGATGTTGACCGTGTTTTTTGATCGCAAAGGCCCACTTTACTGGACTTTTTTGAAAAAGGCACCACAGATATGGGGAAACATTGAAGGCACTGCGCGCGGCCATCAAATGCAAGTGGCCTGGACTTCTTACAGAAGGAGTGCTTCTTCTCCACGACAACTCGCGTCCTCACACCTCGGTAGACCTCATCAAAAAGCTCAACTGGGAAGCAATGCAGCATCCACCTTACATGTTTGGGGATCTCAAACATCTGAAAGGCCGCAGGTTTCAGTGTGACGATGAAGTGAAGGAAGAGGTTTTGGAATGGTTCCACACGCAACCGAAAGACTTCTTCCATAAAGGAATTACAAGCCATGTTACACAGTGGGATAAATGCCTTAACGCATTTGGAGAGTATTTTTAAATTCCTTGTATACACTTTGGATAATATAAATAATTTTCGTTTTCATTTGTACGACCCTTATACAACTATTCACCAAACGATCTCATTCATCGCATATTTGCTCGATAAGTTTCAAATCAAAACTCTGGACTAACCAATCCCACTTATTCATATCACTCTCTTACAACCCCAATAGTATGGCAGAGACATATGTGTGAATTTTACCGTAAACGCTGCTATAATGTACGAAGCACTATCAGAATTGTCCTATCACTTTTCATTCATAGTTTAGTTGATTAATAGAATTAAGCCTAATGGTTTAACCATTGATTGTTATGACTCTACCTTTATTGTCAGAACGATACAACCTGGAAGGAATTGTGAGAACCTCGATTCATCTGTCCATAGGACAATTTTCATTGGCATCCTTACATTTGTCATTTGGCGTTTCAGCATTTGCTAAAGTGAACAGCTACATGATTATGGTATGTCCTTCGCACACTTGTGATAGTTTATTGTTAGGCCGTTTTTGACAGATTATTCGATGTTTTGCATAGTATATCATTAACAGATCCCCAGAGTGACTACGATATCTCATACCGAACGCTTGCTCATGTGTCATCCTCCTATTCTTCCACTTTAGAAGTGGAACTTTGCTGACAAATCAAGCAAGTGTCTGTTTTAAGCCCTTCGTTTTTATAACGGATTCTATCTTGATTTACATACTTAGGAAGGGCGTGTGAATGTTAATGATAGAGCAGCGTATACATGTATTTCATCAAGCTAACGATCGGACGGAAAGGTAATAGTTACCTCCAGGTCATGAATTGTAAAGAATTTCGCTATACGTTCTAAGGAATACCATATCGGCCTTCTGAAATATCCTGTATTTCAAAAATGAAGCAGATTTCAAATATTATTACAAAGAAACTGTTAAAATTTCTTTGCACATTCCTGGATAAAAGAAGTTTCAAAATTTAAAAAAAAAAACGCTTAGAAATTACATTCAGTAGCACATATTGTTCATACCCACGTATAGTATCTGTAATAAAGAATGAAAGAAGTCTTACAGCATCCTTTGACATGGGCGGTAGCCAAGATGGGAGGGGGGATGGTGACAATTCTCCCTCCCCCCTAAATAAAGTAAACTTACATAAAATACTTGATTAATCGTAAAAATTACATGTACACGGGGAAACTTTTGAGTCCTGCTATTGATTTTATTCTGCAAGTGGTGAGCTTTTGCAACATACAAAGGGTTGTTAGGTAACTATGGTAACAATTAACATACCGGGTGGGCAAGAAATAACGTGAGGTGTTCAGAGCTCGCTAGCGGGAATTCTATTAGGCCAAATGCAGTACATTTTGATGTATATACTTAGTGGAACATGCAGTTTCGATTTCTGCAAAAAAAAAAAAAAAAGTACCAAAAGTCGCCATAGGGGGCGCTTATTTCAAGAGAACAATGAATACATTTGCATAAGCGCTTTCCGTGTTGAGCAATCATGACAATAAAAGGCAAGGCTGAGGATTTCCCATCATTCACGAACGAATGGCCTGGCGATGACGCTTACTCTGCCTGACCGGGCGTTATTAATCAAGTTGTTTTATCAGAAGAGCGACAATGCAAGTGCTGCCCTTCGTGAATTCCGGCGATTGAAAACGTTACGAAGAGGACCGATGAGCATAACTAACTTACGGAAAATGATTGAACGATTTGAATCTACCGGAACTCTAGGAGTGCAACCAGGCCGGGGACGCAAACGAATCAGGCAGCAACACGTTGAAGAAGTTGCAACTGCTGTTGTGGAACAGGAGATGACTACTGTGCAGGGTACCAGCAGTGCACACGCAATAGCACGCCAAACAGATATCCCATATTCGACGGTGAGGAAAATATTGCATAAGATATTGACATTTTATCCCTATAAAATCACACCTGTTCAACAATTGCTTCCTGGAGATGAACGTACCCGAACTGACTTTTCGTTGAGATTTTTAGCACGTATGGAAGTGGATGAAGCATGGCCATGGCAAATTTTATGGAGTGATGAGGCACATTTTTATTTGAATGGTGATATCAATACCCACAACTGCCGTATTTGGGCTGCATCAAATCCACAAGTATGTCTGCCAACTCCTATGCATTCACCGAAACTAACAGTATGGTGCGGCTTTACTGCTTCTTTCATCATCGGCACGTACTTTTTTGAAGAAATCGTCCCAGTGGACCGGTGACTTGTTCCGTCAATTCTGCCAGGTATGCCGATATGCTTGAGAAGTTTGTGATACCACGATTGCAGGAAAAGGGTTGTGTGGATTCTACCATTTTTATGCAGGATGGTGCGCCACCGCACATCGGACGTCAGGTGCAGCAGATCTTGCGAGAACGTTTTTCAGACAACAGAATAATTAGTCGTGCATTTCCCATGGTATGGCCACCCAGGTCGCCTGACCTCAACCCTTGTGATTTTTGGTTATGGGGATATTTGAAAAGCCTTGTGTATCAAGCACATGTTCCTGACCTCTCAACCTTAAAGGATCAAATAACGTTACATATCAGACTAATTAATGCAGATATGCTGCGAGCTGCCGTAGAAAATGTCGTGTACCGCATGCAGCTATTGGAACAGCACACTGGTGGTCATATTGAAACACATTTGTAATTAAAAATAAAACATTGCTTATTGTTGTTACTAAAGTTGGTTTGTACGGTATTTGTTCATTTGACAATTAGGTATTCATTGTTTTCTTGAAATAAGCGCCCCCTATGGCGACTTTTGGTACTATTTTTTTTTTTTTTTTTTTTTGCAGAAATCGAAACTGCATGTTCCACTAAGTATATACACCAAAATGTACTGCATTAGGCCTAATAGAATTCCCGCTAGCGAGCTCTGAACACCTCACGTTATTTCTTGCCCACCCGGTATTTTAATGTGGCGCGCGTGTTCATTTCATGTGAGCTAACACGTGGAGTATTGTTAGGGCAGTACATGTATTAAAATAGTATTTGAACAGTGAGCTAAAAACATTGAGTTTTGCTACCGAAACTTGACAGGTATTGGGAAGGCTACATAACACCTTTTTCCGAGGGTGCCATTCCTGAGGGTAAAAAGCATGCCAATTTTCAAATCACGAAACACACAATTATCAGCCGTGATTTACAACTGGAGAGCGACACATGAGTCACGTTCATAAGTTTTTGCCGCGCCGTAAATTGTATAAACGATACCTGGCGGATGAAAAGTGGAAATACATGGTCACACTAAATGAGGCATATGTTTATATAAGAGCCGAGCCATGTTTTACCGCCCAAGGGGTTCTATGGACTTCAGAAAAAAGTACCGTGAATGCAAGGAAACATTTTCAAAAGGTTTCATGATCGTGGCGGGATACAGCTACAACGGCAAGAGTCAAAGGCTGAAGTCAACGGTACAGAGGTAAACAAAGTATGGCTGCACCAAGACAAGGCGTCGAATCACACCGCCGCGTCAACTCGCCTCTTCCTGGAACGCAAGCGAGAAGATAACCGGAATCCGCTACATTCTACCAGCGACATATCTCTCAAGTGGCCAGATGCATCACCTATGGATTTTTGTGACTTTGGCCTACTTAAACAGGCCCTCGGAAAGAGACGGCCACGAACAGTGGAGGGTCTTTGAAAAGCGTGTCAACAGGAGTGGTTACGAATTGATCTCGGTGTTCTGCGTTCCAGCCTCCTGCAGTGGAAACTGCGATGCCGGGCAATAGCAGCGATGCATGGATACCAGATTGAACACACTCGATGGTGGCGAAAGGGGTTTTTCCACTTTTTCTGGCCGTCTGTAACTTGTTACCCTAGATCCTTAACAACTCTCTGTATATATAAATTATCTTTACAACTTTAATAACTACAACATTATATAAGATAACCAGAAATGGTTTTCAGCATGTAACAAGTAAACTCATACAGTTTCTTTTTTTGGTTTAGATGAAGCAGTTTTGACGAGAAATGTGGATTCCACGGGAAAAAGCCTCGTTTCTAGAGACTAAGTGTTACAAGTGCAGTGGAAGTTTGTAAGCAGAGTATGTGTAGAAGTAGAGGAAATGATAAGCAACCAGAAATACTAGTAGAAATACTTATTTATTAATGCAATAAACTTAATTGTTAATGCTACTTGCATATCTACTATTACTAAAATCCAAGCTCTGTGATCGGCCTCGGTGGCTCAGTGGTTGCGTGATCGCCTCTGATGCCCGAGTATGCGGGTTTGATCCTGGCCGAGAACGACGAGGATTTTTCAGGGGGAAATCCTGAGATCACGCACTTCCATCGGAAGGGAAGTAAAGCCGTTGGTCCCGTGTAGTCGTTTGCCGGCTGCATGTTAAAGAACCCTTGCGAGGCAAAATTTGCGGCCCCTATAACGCCGTCCTGAAATGACGTAGCAGTTGAAAAGGACGTTAATACCAAACAAACCAAACCAAACCAACCAAGCTCTGTGATTTCTGTCCCTTTATAGACTCCGTCCCTGCAACTCTTATCCCGGAACCACCTTTTGTTATGGATACTTCTGGCCGTGTAGGGGGCGATAGGGGGTTTTTATCCCAATTTCGGGTTTTTTCCATAAAAAATTTTAAAAATAATTTCATTTTTCCTTCATTTCTGTGGAATTTTGGTTTCGTGATGTAGTTTGTGACGTCATGTTTGTTTGCCAATGGGTTTTGTTTGTTGTGTGGTGATTGTGAATTAGCGTGTTACCACCACACGAGGCTAACGAGATAACAAGGCCTGGAAGCGAAAAAGTCACCTGACCATCGGGGTGCTAGCAACTGACTATGGTGCGTGCTAGTAACGTTGAAACGGGCGGCCAGTAAAACTAACATCTCTTAAATTATTATGTGAATTTGTGTAATTTATATTATTATGAAGACATTCAATACCGTTATGTAATTTATAAATTAATATTAGAACGCTTTTTAATCACTTTTAATCACTTAACGAAAGAATGCCATCGTTCGCGGATCTTTCTTTCTTTTGGAAAACGATAGATGTGTAAATCGTTGTTTTGGCTCCTTCTTGAGCAGTGAGGAACTCAACAATTTCGCATCTTATAACTGTTATAAAAACAGGGTTTATACAAACCGATTTTATTCCATCTCTACGTTGGAACCAATGTTAAATCCCGAAGCGAGAAGACTTGTTGGAAACCAATTCGCATCACGTGACTGAAGAGCACCCATGATTGACGTCACACTTACACTCCCTATAGTTTCTCTCTTCTCTCTCTACACCCTGCTTTCGAGATGATCGGGTTTTCTGCTCACCCAGCTGCCAGTGACGTCACGTGCTAATTTCGGTGTGCATGTAAGGTTCTCCCTCGAATCCCGATGGTCAGGTGACTTTTGAGTGCCCAGGCCTGTCTCCCGTTGGCCTCTTGTCTAGGAGTATGGCCTCGCTAGGCACTGCATGACATCACAATGGGTAACGTCATCACAAGTCGTCTCCATAGCGTACTTCTTCTGCATCAATACAAATAGACCTTTTCATTTTTCAATCGCATGGGCGTAGCCATGTTAGTGACAGCCAATGACGTATTTTAAAAGTAGATTCCGAATCCTATTGTTAACATCGCCAAAAAGTGAAGCCAATTGCAGCCATGGAGTAGCTAGCTGTCTGTTTTTGACTATTTTGGGCCCGAGGAATAATTAATTCAAAACCATTCCTCAAAGTTGTTCCGCGTACATCTGTACAAATAGACACGAAAAAGGACCAGTTCCACAAGCATAAATAAAAAATACGCAACTGAAATGGGGGAGGCCGTGGCCTGGTGGGCTTTCACTGAACACCCCAGTTCGCTGAAGTTAAGAAACATTAGGCACGGCTGGTCACTGGATGGGTGACCATTAGCGACTATACGATCTTCACCCCCCCCCCCCCCCCTGCTTCGGAGGGTACGTAAAGCCGTCAGTTCCGGCTGCTGTGACCATCTGACAGCAGTTGTCATTACCCATCCGGGGACCCAACTCGTCGGCCTTCGAGCCTATTTGGCCCCA
>JAHWFO010019032.1:0-12263 GCA_023313115.1 Rhysida immarginata
AATATCGTGTTGAACCACATTTGGCTTTAATGATAGCTTTAATTCTTCGAGGCATAGAAGATATAAGCTTTTCGCATTCATCTTTTATAAATGCATACCATGCTTCGGTGATGTGTTGTTTGCTATGCAACAATGAGTAGTATAGTTGGTATTTCACAATTTATGATATTGGCCAAACACACTCCTCCACAGCAAAAAACAATCATTGAATACTTACGAGATAACAGTTACAATACACCCATGTAGCAGAAGCTTAGTCTAAATTCTCTTATTAATATCACTCATGAAGATTTTCTAAGTCTGTTCCCTTCCCTGAGGCTACATCACGTTAACAGTCCCACCCAGGTAATAGACTTACTTTTCTCAGTTTCTCAAATTTATTTTTTTATGTGTTGTGCCTGCAATAATCTTTCTTACTTATTCTTATCATTTAACTATTTAACTACTGCAGTATCAATATCCTTTATGATCAGTTATAACAAATAAATGCATCCTAATTTAAAGACTGGAACTAATTATTTTAAGAAAGAAAACAATCAATTATGATGATTCAAATTGTGTCGTTTTATTTATTCAAGGATTCAATTTAGCAAACTTAGATTGTTAGTCAAATATATATGAACATAGCATGTAAACAATTTGCAATACTTCTGAATTTCCAAGAATTGAAATTTTATGATAATTGACTATACTTATTTAAAAGCTTTCCCAAGACTATCATTTAAACAAGCAAATGCAATAGCTCAATTTAAGTTCTATGTTCTCTCTCTTATAGAATCGAAGTGAGCTCATTTTAATTGTAAACAGGAAACGTATGTATACTTATCACTTATCTGTGTATTATGCTGTCACACCTCTAGACAGTATGTTAAGGAACCTGATGAACTTGCTGTAGTGTTGCTTTTGTCAACCGTTGAGATCTTGATCCGATCCGCTTCTCCTCTCGTAGAACTTGGTCGTCGCTGCTCCTCCACCCCACGGCTACTACCGCCGTTACCTCGTAGATTTAACAGCTCGCTCTCAGCTTAATCACTCGCAAGAGACCTGGTTGATCCTTGCAACATGTCGTGGACAATTGTCACCCGGTTGAGCCGCTTTCATTTGCATTTGTTCAATGCCTTTGAAACCTGGTTGATCTGCCTAGCTTGATTTTCAATGCTGCCAAAGCTCTGATACTTTGGTTTCAATTTCGCCATTCAACAGCAACAGTTCCATGCGTGCGTCGTTTTAAATGAAACGTTCACGTCGAATCATTCGATATTCACAATTGTTCATCATAGATAATTGAGAAATCAAATATGCTACTTTGCATTGGAATCATTATTGAAAGAGCACCTTTGACATAGGAATCATAGTGACAGGACTCACTTGAGAGACCTCCCCCGAAGGAATGCACACGTGCGAGAGAGATGAGATCCAAAGCACAGAGAGAGAGAGAGAGAGAGAGAGAGAGAGAGAGAGAGAGAGAGAGTGTTCTGCTTTTTCCCCTTTTTATAAACAAACCGTCTTGATAGTAGGTGGATTCATGGATGGGGAAAAAAACCCTGCTTCATTGGGATATCCATCATTATATCCTCATAGTGGCCACTTTTTATTGTATATTCGCTAAAGCATACGCTTCCTAATCCTTCAGCACAAAGAGTTCCGTAAACCATAACCCTAGGTGGAAATTTCACATTTGTGTTGTGCAAACTGGGTTCTTTACTTCTAATCACTTTTACTTTTCCATTATTGTAAAGGCAAAGTCTGCTTTCATCACTGAAAATGACGCATTCCCAATCATCTGTTGTCTAATTTGAATAGTTTTTAGCCCACAGCAATCTTTTTTTTTTTTTTTTTTTTTTTCATTGATGTAATCAAGAGAGGTTTTCTTTTAGCAGCCTAGAAGGAGCAACCCAATTCCTTGATTCATCTTATGGATATTTTTTCCGATGTCTATGGCTTTTTCTATTTTTCAATAAGTGTGTTTTCAGTTTTTCTGCAGTTCTCATTTAAATGGTTGTCCTCGGATGATGTGGTCATTTGCTTTTTGGTTGTACTGATGAATGCCCTGTTTTTCTAAACTTTATGATGATTTTATTGACAATTTTTGGATCCAGATTTAATTCCTTTGCAATATTCACCCATTTCTGGTTGTTTTGCCATTTCGAAGTAATCTCTGATTATAGTGCAACCTGGAACAATTCAATTTAAGTGGATCCCATGAAGGATTTAAAAAATTTTAGTAAAATTTAATCCTTTAATACCCATAGAATTATTGGAATTAACTAATAGAATAATGGCATATCGTCAGAAGCTGTCATTAATTTGCATATAAATAACAGGTATTACTTAGTATTTTTAAACAAATATTTAAAAGTAATATATCGCTGACCTTTTGTCTTGATTAATACACTCGCCATAATTCTGTCCCGGATGGCATTTGACGTTTGCAGTTTTCATCTTTTCAGAAAGTATTAAAATTAAGACTCTTAAGGGCCAGATCTATTCCAAAGACACGTGTCTATCATTATATAAATAAAATATGTTTGATTTTACTGTTTGTTTAAATTTATTTATTAAAAATGTAACACGAACAAAAATTCTGAAAAAAATCGCCAAACTTTTGTCATGGAGGGTATGTGATTTCTTCAGGAATCCAAAGAAAATGCACACTTTGACAAGTTGAACGGAAAGATTAACATTTGCAATGATTCTATTATTGTGTTCACGCTCTTATAGTATTTGTTTATAAATTGCCATTTGATCATCCCAGTTGTTTAAATTGTAAACTAGACAAGAAAATTTTAAAAATGTAAATTACTGCTACAATATGTCTGATGTTCTTTATGATGTAGAAAGTATCAAAAATGAAAAAGAGAAGTCTTGAGTCATCTAATGTATGAGAAATAAATGTCATTAATATCTTGATAGGGGCTATTGATTCAAAAGTTTTGCGATTCACATTGATTCAAATTTATTGTATCATTTCAAATGAAATCTTGTTCAGAAAAAAATGTATAGAATTTGCAATACAGAAAGAATACACTAATAGCAAATTTTTACAGTAGTTTTATACAGGTGCGGCAGGTATTTGAGAACACGTGAGTATTTAACAATTCTGAAACGAGGCAGATAAACGTGGCGGATCTAAAGATAATACAGCAATGAAGTGACATGCTGTCACCTCCTTGGCTACAGGACACTCTGACTCTGAGATTGCTGCATTTCTGAAAGTCGCCCATTCGTTCATGTTCAAAGTTCGGTGAGAACTGGACGCTGCCAGTGGTGATGTGCCAACGATTTCACAGAGGAAATGACATTGTTGGTGCTCAGACCGTAGTAGGATGCTGGAATTCATCCGTTCTGTCCAAACTGCAATCGATGAGGACTCTGGGAAGTCCATAAGGGCACTCGGGAGGGAGCTGCAGGTTAATGAGGCGACCATTCGATGTTGTGAAGCCCTGAATTACTGCTGTAGCACTTGGTAGGCCGTATGTTTTTGAACAGGACTCTACTCCAATCATAAGGCCCACAGCACCCAAGCATGGATGACCACGAATCTTCATGACCACATCCCTCCCAGCTCCCCTGATCCCAATCCTTTGGACTATTACATCTGGGGTGTCATTCAGAGGGAGTTCAACAAGCATCCACACAACATCATTGATGCAGAGGCAATGGCAGAAATCCAGAAGACCCACCTCATTGCTGCCTGCCAGCAGTTCCGACAGCATGTAGAGGCTGTCATTGCGGCGGACGGTGGTTTTATTGAATAACAATATGTATTTTGCAGTCCTTTGTACAAAAATGTAAATTGTATTAAAGGCTCTGTGGTATCTTAAGTGTCTGCTCATTTTATCTGCTGAAGTCGTTTTGTTCTCGATACCTGCTGCACCCTGCATATGTAATTTTCTAGAGTCCAAGTATGACTTGGTACATGTATAATACTCATATTGGTGTGTTTTAAGACTTGATGCTATGAAACACAAACGGTGTAATGGATATTTTAAACTTTTTATTTCCAGTGGGACTGTCTTTTGATTGACTTTCAAAAAATAGGGAAAATAAAACCTGAAACTTGCAAAAAATTTTTGAAGAATTTCTGAATTCTATTTTAGGTGAGCTTGGAGAACAATTTAAGATGTGCTCCTTGAAGTTACACTGCTCAAAAAATTTAAAGGAACACTTCTGTTAAGCAGAGTGCAGAAGCAACTACGAATAATATGGACAAAATCGCTGTATGTGATCATTAAAAGATGGTTTATTTAACAATAGAAAGCATTATTAAAACAACTGGTGAAGAAACATAAAGAAAAAACAGGAAACTGCAGGAACCCTGCCTAAAACGAAGTGAAATTTCCTTTGGATGTTGTGAGGAGAATGCCCTCTTTCTTCCAGGGATCAGTTTTTGCACCACTCAGTAATGTGTATGCCTACCATGGGCTGCAGTAACCTCCATGCACCTTCGAGGCATGCTCCGTATCAGTCGACGGATGTGATCTTGGGGAAGCCAGTCCCATTCTTCAGTAAGTGCCTTGATGAGCTGTTGCAGTATTTCTGGAGCTGAAGGGCGGTGTCGAATTCGCCTGTCAAGCATGTCCCAAAGATGTTCAAGGGGATTTAGGTCTGGATTCATTGCAGGCCACCTCATGGTCTGAATGCCATGCATCCGTAGGAAGTCTTGAGTGACAACTGCAGCGTGTGGACGAGCATTATCCTGCATCAGAAGGAATCCAGGCCCCATGCCATGTGCAGCAACAATCACATGTTCTTCCAGAATGTCATGAATGTAAACGTCAGCGGTCATTCGCCCTCGGACGACCACAAGATCCGTTCGATGGTCTATTCGAGATGCCAGCCCAAACCATAATGGAACAACAAGCCATTTGGTCAGTCTCACAAACTGTTGCGTTGGTGTTTCGCTCACCACGTCGTCTCCAGACACGTAGACAGCCATCACAGCGGGTCAGGTGGAATCTTGACTTATCTGTGAAGAGAACAGAACGCCTGTGGCGAAGCTGCCAGGTGACATGTTGATGTGCAAACTCTAGTTGCGCCTGTATGTGCTGGCGGGTTAGCCTAGGCACTCGATTTGGTCATCTGGCTCTCAAGCCAACTCATGTAATCTGTTCCGGATTGTTTGATCTGAAACAGCTACCCCAGTTGATATCTGCAGGTCATTTCTCAGGTCTCTGGCCGTTGAGGTTCTTCGGCGCAGGGCATAAGTTCGCACATAATGATCTTGATTGGCGGTTGTTGAGCGTCGGCGACCTTGTCCAGCTCTTCGGGTGTACTGGCCAGTCGCCTGGAATCGTGTCCACAGTTGGAAAATGACGGAAGAGGACAGATTGAGGGTATTTGCTACAGTCCGAAATGATTGACCCGTTTGGAGCAATGTTACAGCTCTCGCAGCTTCTACTGCTTCCAGATGCCTTCGTGGCATGTCAGACCGCTAACAACAACGTTCCAGGAATGCCTGCACCTTCTAATGTTCGACTGTTATCTCCAAGCAAAGAGTGTACTGGCATGTAACCACTTTGTTTTCCGGGGGGTTACATTGCTACGCAAATTTCTCAGAACATCTGGCAGCAAAATATGCTGGCTTCAACCATTTCCTATGAGGGAGATAGTAGGTTTCATGTTGCAGAAGATGAAATTGCTAAAAAGTATTATTTACGCCCTCTGTAGGGGATTCTACAAGTGTTCCTTTAATTGTTTTGAGCAGTGTACATTTAATTAAGATATTTAAATAATAAGATAAAATATGTATTATATAGTTGCTTGTTCTGCTAACGATAATGAAGATCAGGAAACTTCTATCAGGGTATTACTATTGCTTAATGTTGCTATTACTGTTGAAATGTTATTGTACAATAACTTGCATGTGGAATATACAGGGTGTCTCAACCTTTATGGTCAAAATTCTACAGAGTTTAAAGGGCTGTAAACTGAGTATTTTTAGATAGTGAATCAATGGACCGAAATGCTCATGAGATCTTGAACGAATAATAAGAGTGAGAAATGTTTTTGTAAGCTTCTTTCGTCTTTAAAGCAATCAATTTATTTAGTTTATAAACAACTTACATGTCATAACAACGACATAGCAACAACTTACAGCTCAGAGGAAGTGTTCAAAGTGGCAACCACTAGTTTGAATATGCATATTACAATAGTGTATGAAATCTTGCTGCACTCTGTCAAATACCTCAGTGTCGTTATACAAGGAGACAAGCATCTTGGATCCTGGTAAGCAGTACAACAGCTTGCCTTCCAGTCTAATGGTTAGGAAATCCATGTCCAAGTGCTTACTGACGTCAACATTGATGTGAGCAAGTGCACCGGCATGTTACATTCCCTCATGGACAATAATATCTTGTGGTACTTGAAATATGCATTTCTAATCATTGATTCCCGATCTCAAAATATTTATTTTTAGAACCCTACTGTCTGTAGAATTTTGACCCTAAAAGTTAGAAATATTTGGGTTTTTTATTATGTTCCATCACGCCGTTCTCAGATGGGGTGGGCAACAAATCATTACTGATTCTCACTTGGAGTGAGGAGAGAAAAGATAGACATGATCAGAATGCATCTGTTCTGCCACTATGTTGGTCAGAGTAAAGCACAAACAGGGATTCCAACCTGCTAGTCTCGAGAATGATAAGATCCGTGCCTTAATCAAGCCATGCCCATTTACAAGACCTGAGTGACAAGATGAGCTGGAAAAGCCCTAAAAAAGATGATCTACGGTAATATTATCAAGTAGGCAAAAGAAGAGATAAATTGTTGGTAATTTCAGTGTTGCTACTTTCTCAAATTTTTTCCATGCCTTTAGTTCGATATAATCGCAAACCACATTTGTCATTTTCTACAAGATATTTGGTTTAAAATGTGCAGAAAAAATTTAAATTAATGTTCACAGATACAGGATATAGTTAACAACATACAACCATGTAAATTCATTTTAACCTGATATACAGATCAGTGCCAAATGTTAATGAATGCATCTCAAAACTGGCTATGTGTGGCTTTTGACTATCCAATCACCCCCTTGACTTTCACTTTGGTACTGTTATTTTATTTTTGTGAACTAACTCCTTATATAATGTGAGAAAATTGGGTTCTTTTGCCGAAAATTCACTCTTGGCTATTTCTCACTGATTAATAGTAAAGGATTCCTTCAAAATAGTGTCCTCGAAAGCTTCGAAATCTTCAAAGCTGTTTCATCACACCCCAAGAAAACTTTTAAATATACAAACCAATTTTGATATTTCCAAATTTTGTTTTCTATCTGACCTTCTATGACTTTTACTTGTTTAATTTCATAATCATTTATTCCAAAATATATATTTTATAATTTTATATGTATGCATAAAATTTTATATTTTTATGTACCAAAATATTTAAATTATATTTACTAACTTAATTTTTATTTATCCTCTTTACTATTTAATCATTTACTTCGTTCACAGCTTCCTATTGTTAACTTTTATCTTCTCAACAATCAATACTTCACTGTTCATTGTAAACCAATCATATTACCACAGAATATTATTCTTATTCTGAGATATTATTGTCCGGTTCCTACGAAAATGCCCCTGAGTTGTTGAAAGGGCTCATTGCGTACGCTGCAGTCGTGCATGCGTCCACAGCACTGACAGGGAGGGAACCTTAACCACGTGCATAACAGCATGCTCTAGCTGCTGCTTTCCCGATCTTTCCCTGTTCAATCGCATTGAAAATTTTAATTGTACTACTGCTAGTAATCAATTCAGTACTACTACTATTACTCATTATATTAGTACTCTACATTGATGAAATCATGTAAAACCAAGAGAAAGCGCACGTGTTCCCTATCAGTGCTCTGGACGCATCGACAACTGCAGCGTGCGGAGTGAGCACTTTAACAATCCGGGGACATTTTCATGGGAACTGTACAGTATTAGATACTGTTATTCATTTTCAAAAATATTTAGCAGCTATTCATTCCATTACCTTGACAAAGTCGGGGAAAAGATGACAAAAATGGTTGGTCAATAAAAATGTATTGCAAAGCTTCCATATTCTTATGCATGTATAGTATAATAATTTGTTTTCAAATGTAGGCTAATTAAGCCATTTGAAATGTAGGTTTTTATTAAAAAATCACATGTTAATTCACCTTATGGTTTATTAATTTTTCATTATCTGCTTTATTTTTTTTTAATGTTGTTCTTTAATATCCTGTCTTAAGTTATATAAGAGCACATTTATTTGCAATTATTTAACAGTTATAGATAGCCTAATGTTCCCGATTATCTTTTAATAATTTATTAACTTTCACTTGACATATATAAATAGAAATTAGGCAGTTTGTAGAACAGCCCTTCATTATTATTAATGATTGCATAATTGAAAAATGTTATTTGTAAAAGTGGGACAACAAATTTCATAATTTTTAAGATTTCAAAACGTCTTATATTCAAGTCGGGCTTCTTTTTTTATCAGTGTTTAAAAAATTTGCTTAAATATTAAATAGCTATTGAATCTGTGTAATTTATCATATTTACCCTTAAAAACTTAATGATAAAGGATAATGTTAAATGTAAGTAGAAATAAATAACTCTTACGCCACAACAATGAGAAATAGGAAAAATACAACCTTGTACTGTATTTGATACAGTTGATAATGTTAAAAATTAAATTAGTACTTTGCTTTCAACTTTAATGACATTTTTATAAATACAAGTAGAAGTTGCTATTTTCTTTTGGATACAGTTTTACATTTTGCCAAAATAAATAATATTTTGGTGATTTTTTTTGTGGGTTTTTTTTTTTTTTTTTTCATTTATCATTAGAGAAATTGCTTATGTTTTATACCATGTTTTCCTTTTTTGAATTTTTTTTTTCTCGTTTAACCAAGACTAATAGACAATATTTGAGTAGAATATTGAAGTTTTTTGGAAATATATGTATAATATGTAATTGCATTGCATTACTGTATGTGCTGATATCTGCTCTTTTACTATAAAACAATAGTATTGATATTTATATTGTCTGCAGAAAATGAACATACATTAAAGAAACAGATTTTGTTTCACTACACTTTATTAAATTCCATATATTTTATACTGTCTTTTTATTTTTTAAATATTGGTTTGTTCATACTTATTTGCAGATTATAACACAAAAATAAAAAACCCAACAACAACAATAGCAACATCTGAATTGGCCATCTTAGTAGTCCAAGAAATCACTAACTGCATGAGTTAATGGACCATTTGCCCCAGACTGTAGTTTGGGACAAGTTATTATTCAGTAGAATTTGGATATTATGAATTCGGTTAATACGAAATTTATGTGTCTCACCCCTAAATGACTATTTTTACTTGTTAAATTCCCTTAATATTACAAACTGTTTTTATTGCAAACTCAGATATTCTGAAAAAATGTACAAAATTCATTCGAAATTCATCCAAAAATCACTTGAAAAAAAATTTTTTTTTTAATACTTGAAACATTTTTATCAACCCTAGTGATAAAATGCAAAAACAATATCACGTGACGTTCGTTTCTTATCTGGATGAGGCTTGAATGGACGTTTCTTGTCGTTCCTTATTTGTGGGTGAACTTTGTTGATGTTGATAGCGATTTAATAATGGTGAAACCAAATGGATGGAGCCATTATAGAACAGATCTGCGAAAACCAAGATGGCGGATCCGAGGAGAGTGATGACACTGAGGTTGTCGAACAAGAGCAAGAAACTGAAAGAGTTTACAGCAAATTAAAAACATTATTTCTTACTGAAGGTGAAGTTACTGATGAAGAATTTAATTTGTATTTCAAAGTTAACGACTTTATTACAGCAATAGGAGAATCATAAAACATCATAAAAAGCAGACGTCAATTTTAGAATATTTTCATTCATCAACTGATTAAAAATTTATTACTCTGTACTGTAATAGGCTACTTCAAATGCTGTACAATTACATAATGTAATTTATCAGCAAAAAAGGCATACAGGTTTACATTTGTTACATAACTACGCATGTCCTTCATGTTAATATCCAAGCGACTCGAACCCAGATTCTCCATGTAGTCTAGCCACCTGGTTCTAGGCCAACCTCTTGGTCTCTTACCCACTGGCTTGGAAAATAACAACTGCCTAGGAAGGCTAGTTTGCAGCATCCATATCACATGGCCATACCAGTGCAAGTGAGATTTCTCAGTGCGGAGAAGTAGTGGCTCAGCACTTAAAGACTCCCTTATTGTGCTGCTGTGCACTCTGTCTAGTAGGGTAACATCTGCCACACCTCTCAGAAATCTCATTTCGGGCACTTGTACCCACGACCGCACTCTTTCGGTCATTACCCAAGATTCATGACCATAGGTGAGAATGGAGTCAAAGATTAAAAACAGAGAGCTTGGCTTTGTTTCTTAACTCATGGTTTGTTACCACGGATCGCCACAGTTCGCGTCTAATCCGTGCATCCAATTCTCTGTTCTGCCACCCATCACTCGTGAATGCAGTCCCGAGATACTTGAATTTCTCCACCTGTCTCAATGGGGCTCTCCTAACATGGAGATCGCATTGAGAAGGTTATCATGAAAGGACAAACCTGTTAGCCACCAAACTGATTTTTATCCCAGATTCTTCACACATGGCTGCAAACCGATCTAGTGCATGCTGAAGGTTAGTGCAAGAAGACCCAAGGAGGACAAGGTCGTCATCAAACAGCAACCTAACCCTCTCACTGAGCAGGGTGTCTTGAAAAGTTCAGAACCACCACCAAGCATTTGGCCACATAAACACACTCATAGCCTCAGCTGCCCCTGTCTGTCCAGTCCAAGAGGGGCAACGGTACGTAGCCTTGGTAGAGTCCAATACCCACAGTGAACGGTCTCGACTTAATGCCATTTATCCAGACATACAACTCAGAGCTTTTGTACAGAGACATGATAGCAACCAGTAATTCCTCATCCACTCTGTACTCTTGCAATACTTGCCAGAGCTTCTCCCAAGGTCCACAAAGCAAGCGTAGACATCTCAAAGATTTGCCTTAGAGCAAAGATGTGATCCGTCATGCTTTGGCCGGGTCGGAAACCACACTGCTCCCCTGACAGTTTGGAGTCTACTATTTCCGAACTTTTCTTCTCCAGACACTTAGCTTACTTTTTCCCAGGAGTGCTGAGCAAAGAGATACCTTGACGAATTATGGTGCGCAATATGGTGTTTTCCTGTAAAATGGTAAAAGCAGTAAAAAAAAAAACAACAACGAAAAAAGGCAGAAAAAGTGTTTGGGGTGATTTTTGGTTGTTTGCTTTTGTTGTTAATGTTATTGTACAGTATGTTTTCAGCATTTGTGTTGTCTTGTTTCATGTTTTCAAGCGTTATAGGTCTAGCTGTTTTTCTTTTAATTCAAAATGTTTTCTTATTTGTTTCAGGCAGTTTTAAAAAATTGTGTAAACTTAGGCCTTTTCTCAGTTAACCCCTTCACTCAAAAATGTTTTAAAGGTGGCAAAAATTTTTTATTTGCACTGGTTATAACTTAGATTTTATTGTGCAGTACTGTATTAATAACATATACACTATTGGTGAGTGGATGTTTTCTGCTTTTTTTTTACTATAGGAATGATTTGGAGGGATCACATTTTTCTGTCCGGAATGGATTAAATTTTTTATAATGGGACCCTATGGGAAATCGGGTTTTGCTTTACGTCCGCCATTCCAGAAGGGATTACGGATGTAAAATGGATGCCTACTGTAGTAAGAACAATACACAAGACCTTTTCCACGATGTCTACTGTATAGGGTGATTCAGAACTTACATTACAGAAGAATATGGGCATTTGGTACTGAATTAAACATATTTTATTAAGCAATGTGTGTCTTTTCTCACACCAATTCAGTTGTACACTTGTTTCAGTGTTTTGACTGTTTGGCATTGTCCGTTGTTTTTAGGTTCATTGAAAGCTGAGTCATCAGATAGTCAGCATGAAAAATGGGAGCGTTACAGCCTGAGTGAGCTAACCAACATACGTTTTGTGTATGGTGCTGCAAATCAACAGGGAAGAATACCTGCAAAACGTACCTAGAACTGTTTCCTTAATGCAGAGCATATTCCAACAACTTGACGAATGGCAATTAAAAAACAATAAAAGGAAACATATTTCTACAAGATATAAAAATGTAGTTTGCACGAATGTATGAAAATTGTCATTTTCAGTGTGATTTATGAATGAAAAGATTAGAATTTTTAACAATTAACGTGATTCATTATAACAATATGTTCTTTTAAAA
>JAHWFO010019038.1:0-12674 GCA_023313115.1 Rhysida immarginata
TCTATGACACAAGCACTTATCTGTGTGATATTCCAAATACAGTTCTTGTAACATTTGTTGTTGCTGTCGATGAACCAATGAAATGCTTCCGACGCCCATGGTGAGTCCTCTCACCTTATTGTGGTCATCAATCCTGGGTGCTGCCCAGCCGATGCACTCGGTTAGCATGCCTCCTTGCCTCCGCTGTCATCCACGGTAGGCCCCGAGGTGCTTCTCCCGCCGAAACGCAATCGCCACCACCGCATCCGTTGCCAGTTGAGTAGCTATCCACTCTCCGACTCCGCCATTGTGTGATCCACATTGCCGTTGCTCTAGCATGCGGTTCGCTTCCTCCTGCCTCGTTGTCTCGTCTTCGGTATCACACATCGGCCGATCATGAGTAAGGCCGACCGACGTGGGAAACCTCCTGCCCAATCTGGGCTCGAGGCGCAATGGATGTTCCCCTCCAATATTTTATTATCCTACAATCGTATAGTTTTGATTCAGTTGTGTCCGCAATAAGTATACACCCAGGTCTGGTGAAATATGTGTCCCATCAGGTCAGAGAATTCCACCTTGCGACTCAATCTCCACCCTTACTTCTAACATGCACTTAACTACATGAGCAACAGGAGAGACACTCATAATAAATTCAATTTAAACTTTACTGATGAATTCAATTAAAACGGAAATATTTGTGTTAGTGGATTAATGATAAATATTAATGTCAAACAATAACAGGTCAAATGGTCAAGGACTAATATTGATATAGAAAAGTTGACTTAAAATTATCGTGCATTCCTTCCTGCGCTTATGCAAATTATGCGCTTGTTCAAGTTAAGTTGAACATAATAAATTGTGCACACTTTTGTCAGTTGTTAAGCACCTGAAATCTATTTAGAACTGTCAAGTACTTCTGATTCATTCAGGTCCTGCCTTTAACTCACACTCCCTTAGCTCACTGATGTCACAGCTTCGTCGTCAAATCCACCACAGTTGAAATGTTCCGATGATCGATCTTGACCTTGGCGGGAGCCAGAGATCCCAAATAACAAGACTCTCTAAACCCGTCGGTATCATTCTCTGACACCGACAGCCTGTCCCGCTGTCACACGCACACAGAGAACCCACGACCAGCTAACACCCGAGAGACTGTTATTCCAATCACTGAGGCTTGCCAGTCATCCGTTGTTGGTCCTTCGACCTCCGAGCTGTATTCATTCCATTAATTGACTCACCGATGTTCATCTATTGATGTGGCTTGATTTTGGAGATGAAGAATTTGCATTTGATGATGCCTCCACTTTCTCACAATTGTTGCAGGGTCTTTATCTTTCATACAGTGCCATAACTCATTCATGAATCATTAACTATGAAGCACAAAATTGACTTCCCTAAAGCACTAACGAAGAGCACACGCTATTTTCGTTCATCGCTTTTAGCTGTCATCCCATCACTCCTATTCTCCACGCCTTTTTTGGAAGGGAAAAAAAACTTTCTATTCTCAGAGCCAATCAGTTTTCCTCAATTCAAAAAAAATATTCGTTAAATTAACGCGCGTTGGCAATAAAACAAAGCAACAGCCACTTTCCCCACTCCTCAACGATCGCTTGGCGTTTCCCGTCACGTGGTTTCCTCGGCATCAGATGCTTACAAGAAACGACAGCGTGTTTCCATGGAAACACGATTAAAAGAGATATCGAAGAAGATTTTTGATAAACAAAAGGAAACGATCGACGACCGATAACAAAACGCTAAACAGCAGGGAAAGGACTATTTTCTTAAATCTAAAATGAAACTTAATGCTTAAGTAATAAAATAGATAATAAAAATTGATAAATAAAACACATATTAGGGCATAAGACGTCCTAATATGTAGTGATGTGCACTTGCCACTTCACAATACACACTGCTAGCACTTCTGATGCAGATTGATGTGAGCTAGTAGATTGCAGCTGTCGATGTTCATACCCTCCTCCGGGTTTCTGTTTTCCGTTGGCATAACAGTCGTGCTCCGTGGAGTGCTCTGCGATGCATTACCCGTTGGGGCAGTTGGTTCCTCGCGTCCTCGTGCCTCCAGCCCGGCTGAAAAGGGGTACACACCGAGGAGAACCATGTCAACTACTGCCCGTTGCGAAGTCGGGTTGTCTATGGCCGCTACTCCTTCGTGATCCGCTACATTTCCTTCATACGGTCGTCTGATCCTTGTCGTTACCAGTGTCGTTTTTCTTCCTCATGGGCCGATCTCTCTGATACACTGGTTCTCTCTCTTCCACTCATTGCCTCCAGTTCACCTCGGAAACTTTCTTTCTACCTCTACTTCCTAAACAGTTCATCTTAACTAACAACAAAATAAAACACTTTCTACTAGTTATCTTTCCCTCTTTCTTTCAAACACAAGTATTACTGTTGGGCCATCTCTCCCAATTCTCCGATGTTTCTGCTACTATGATGTATTCACAACTCTCTCTCACTGTTTTCTACTTCTGTCTCTCTTTCAATTGTCTCTTTTTTCACTTTCACTCTCCCATTTTTCTTATTTCTAATTGGCTATAGTAGTTTCGTTTCCTAGAACCCAGTCTATGGGGGTCGTTGCTTAGGTAACCCCGCTCCACCTTCTTCGTTCATTGTTCTCCTCTCTCTTGGTCGCTAATCCTTAAACAATAGGTGTCTTAAGGCTACTTTTTCGCACTTAAGTTTTTTTGAGCCTACTTTTTCATAATATATATCCACTGAGAGAGCTGTTTTATTATTTCTTATTTATTTCTTAATATTCCACTATCTTAATATATATTTCGCTGAGTCTTAATAAATAAATAAATAAAAATTCGGATCCCGCTCCCGTTTTCATAGCTCGTAAATAACGCATTCCATTAAACTCCCCTCCCTAACGAATAAATAAATTCTTAATTTCTAATTTCTATCCCCTTATTTCTAATAAGACTGCACAACACAGATATGCCTAATAAATGGTATATCTGTAGTGGCAGGTCATGTGGAATATTTCGTTAAATATTCCACATGTGCTGTCACACTGTAAAATGATTTGCCTTCCTGAGGCCTTTGCAAAAGTCTTCCAGGCCATATATTGTATCAACATATGGGACAACGTATTTAAGCGTTTTCTCTGACTTGAGTTGATGATGCTGGATCTTAGTTGCCTTTTCACTCCAGACTCAGGAATTTTCAGTTTTTCTCATCGTGACACTTAACCTTTATGGTATCCATTCGACCTGTGTGGGCAGTAATTTTGTCAAGAAGTACGTGCTTTTTGATCTCATCCAAAATTTCCTTTATTGGCTTCCTATAGTGACGAACGATGATTAGAGGGATATAAATAGCTCTCTTTTCACGGGTGACATTAATTTGGGAAGTGCTGTGCTTGACCTTGTTAGCACGAAGGGCTGCAGAGGTACTAGCGCTGATATCAAGTGGACCGAATATTCTCAATCCTAACCTCCTTTCTTCTTCTTACTCCATATAACATGCCAATCACCTCCATCAACATCAGCAGAGTCATTATCGAGCCTCCTCGTTGTGCTTGTTCTTAATGAGGAGCTTCCGTCACTGACCACTCCCAGGCTAGCAGAACCTTCTTTACTATTAAGTGGGAGATCAGCGTTAAACACTATAATGGACGAATCAGACGCAATGGGAGAGCGCACAAATCCTTTGGTAGCATTGCCAAGATTGACAAGGCTGTTGGTAGTTTCCAAACGTGTGCTCTTTACTTCATCCCTAAAACTATCAGTCTTAGTATTCACACTGCTAACTTCCTTGGTCAGTGCTTACAGTCTTGATTCTAAGTCCAGGTATTTTTTTGTTCAGTTCGCAACGTAATGCCTCAAGCTATTCATTAATAATGATGTCAAATGCAAGAAATCTGAGATCCTTACATGCATATTTGTAAGCTACATCACAAGGTAACAGCTTATATCCTAATAAAGGAAAAACCTTTTTTTTTTACCTTGATTTGTTCTTATTGGTTTTTCCTTTATAAGGATATAAGCTTATTTTATTTGATTGGTTATGTTAGTATATATAAGGGAACTTCTTCCAAGCCTTTCTGTCCGTCCAATACAACTCTCTTTGGAACACAGTCAGGGCCCTTAAAAGCAACAGGGCCATTGAGCTCTCTCCTCTGCTTACAGAAAGCGGCGATTTTGTTAGCAGTGACCAGGACAAAGCTCAACTTATTGCTGATTCACTGAAGAGTCAATTCACTATGCCTAAGGAGGACTGTCTGGTTAACATTACTCGTGAAGTCAAAGATGTGTGTGCGACACATATGGCCACTCTCAACGCGCTCTAATATTGTAAGCATCTCCGAGATTTTGAACATCATTCAGTGCCTGAAAACAAAAAGGCAGCTGGCATAGATGCTATCACCAACAGTACTCTCAAGAATTTGCCTGCCAATGTTATTTGCATCATCAACAAGGTCATGAATGACTGCTGGCTTAACTCTTATTTTATTGGCCCACTATTTAACTTGTCCAATAGTCGTTATTTCCATTCCGCTTAACCAGTGGGAGATATCCTTTTCATTTGGCCATCCCCCCGCACCTTATATATTCTTCAGCATTAAGATTTTGATTTAGTTGCATTTTGTCTCTCATCGCTGAAGATGGCTACTTGGTAGCCGAAATACTATCCGGTATTTCAAATCTCCTTGTGGATAAGAAGTTCCCTTCGATTTTGATCAGTCGTCTACAAAACGTTTTACACCAGTGTGAGGCCTGGTTCTCTTAAGTGGTGCTTAAATCTGAACATTAACAAGTGTAAAGCCATGTTCATCACATGCAAAGGCCCCTCATCCTTTGTGGTATGAAGCTTGAGTGGGTTATAAGTTATAAGTACCTCGGAGTTGTGATTGACTACAAACTCAACTGGAACGACCATGTCCAAATTGTGGTTAACAAGGCTAAGAAAGCTAAGAAAGCCAAGTTTAGTCTGATTGCGCTTCTGGGGTGAAACGGTGCCCTTGGAGTGGACAGCAAACTTCTGTTATACAAAGTAGTGATTCATGCTATTCTATTTCACGGTATGCCTGCTTGGGCTTCCATCTGCAAGTCAAGATGGTGGGATCCTCAGACCTTCCAAAATGTTACTCTCTGAATTGCCCAATTTGACAGAAGAATTGCCAACAACCTCTCCATTTATGAGGATCTGGGGATGACCCATAATGGTTCTTATGTCCAAACACTTCTCAGGAACATGCTGTCCAAGATGGAAAATCATGAAAATACTCTGGTTGCTGGTATCCTGGACCACTCATTCGTTATTAAGGGTTCCCTCAGATTTTGAAGACTCCGTCATATCCTGGATGTCATTAACAAGGACATTAACAAGACTGACTTTCCCAACTACTGGATCTCCTAGATCCTAGTTTTTTGGTTTCACTATTCGCCAGTCTGCAATCTGATTCTTATCTCAACTATGAACTCAAACTCTTCTCTGGATGACCTAAGAGGTTCATCAGGCTTCTTTCCCATTTCAGTGTACCTCATTTGGTTTACTTTTTAGGCAAGTGTGTAAAGTGAGCTAGGTTCCTGGACCACTCGTGCTACTTTTTTTTCCACTACATTGATAGATTGTCAATTGTCGAACCTTTCTAACTTCGGTTCCCGTCTGTACATGCTCTCGAAATGTATTGTTATTGTTCTATTATTTTGCTATTGTTTGTTGATGTTATTAAACTGTTCTCTTGTGGAACAGTGGTTTCCTTTGTCTTCGTTAGCATATCATCTTGTCCACAGTTTCTGGCTTGTTTTACTTTATTACAAAACGCAAACTTCAAAGATGATCCACCGGGTAAGGAACCCAGGCGACACCAGGTGAGCCGCTAAATTTTATAATTGTGTCCTCGTTCGTAATTTAGTAATAACCGTTGGAGGAATTCGTTGTTTATTTTTTTTTCGTTTGAAAAGGATCATTAAGAAGAGGAAAGCTGAAAATCCGAAACCTAAACGACCAGAGTACCGGAATTTAGTCTTTTGGAATCTATCAATTTCTGCAAATGATACGTTGTCAGATAGTTGCTGTCATTAGTATCTGAAAAAACGACTGGGCACTAGCCCTAATCCATAGCTACGGAGTAGTGCGTTTTCATCTATGTTAACCACGGTCTATAGATATACATGGTCATCGACCTTCGGCCATTTTCCATTGTTTTGAGAAGCTAAGGAAAACAGATAGCTATAGATCGCACTAAGGCCGACCGTAATCTGCGATAGTTTTTCATTGAAACTGAAAATGAAAGTAAAGTTTCCATTTGCCGATAGGGCGGCGCTGCAGGCACAGTTGGGCCGATTGTACATGTAGCGCCACTTTTCAATAGAGTTCCCGCCCTACCGGGAGCTAGAAACTTTTAACAATGGAGCTCGATGACCATGAATATCTATAGACCGTGATGTTAACCAATGATGTCAACAACAATAAAGACTGGATCGACCCATCTATGAGTGCTTCGCTATTCAAACGTGTCTAAGAAAATGATAAGCACCAGGCAGAGTTCTCGATGAATACTGTGGACACACGTTCAAATGAGGCCAACAAGAGACAGGCTGGGGCACTCAAAAGTCACATGATCATAGGGGTCCGGCCAACAATTCATCCTTCATCGTCTCCATCTTGGATTTTAACAATCAGTAGTTTTTCGTTTGTTGGAAACAATGAATGATGGATTGTTTTCCCGGACCCCGATGATCATGTGATTTTTGAGTGCCCTGGCTTGCCTCTCGTTGGGCTCGCGTTCAAACTAATGATGTCAACAACAATAAAGAATAATAAAGTATTTATTGTTGCTGATATCATTGCATTAAATATACATTAAAGATATTTATTTTAATAACTTTCTGTTGAAATTCTACTGCCAAAGAAAGTCCCTAGAATTCCCAATGAGAGCTAAAAAAATTATTTTCAGCTTTTTTTTAATGTTCAAAATTATTTTCTTATACTTTACTGAATGGCAGACATAAGTCCATGATGATAAGTGTGGACTTTTACACGCAATTATTTAGACATGTGCCTGTGTTATCGCGCTCATAAAAGGCTCGATCCAGTCTTTATTGCTGTTGACATCATTGATGTTAACAAAAGGGAAGGAAAATCTTTTCCCAAGAATTCTTTTGCCTCACCAAAGTGTAGAATACGGCAAGTCATAAATCCCCGGCCTGATGAAGGAAAAGGAATCGTAACGCTGTGTCTTATGTGAGCGAACTTGGAGCAAGCGGATCGCAGCGAAAATATCAAGGGCGTTATTTCTGTGAGAGTGTCTTACATGAGCGAATCCTAGCGGCAAAGAGGCGGGCGCGAGAACAAACCAGTTTGTTTTTTTCACGCGAACGAAGCGATGCCTGCCATAATGGTCGAGGAAAACTTGATTTCCTGCGTACAGAAAAGACCATATCTGTGGGATCAAAGGAATAAGATTAACATAACCATCTTTTAATCTATCGAGAATGGAAATTAAAAATTAATTACGTTAAATAGAAATTGAAAAATTGTTAATAAGATTATATTTGTGCTTGAAAAACTTCATTAAAATTGCTTTGAAAGCACATCTATTACAGTAATTTGCAAAAATTAATTTGCTACTTGATTATAATAAGGTCAATTCTTCAATATTAGGTCAATACTTGAGTTGGATGACCAGGAGAGAGTGTTTATTATTTATTGGTTTGGCTTGTTTGGTATTAACGTCCATTTCAACAGCTATGGTCATTTCAGGACGGCGTTATAGGGGCCGCAAATTTTGCCTCTTAAGGGTTCTTTAACGTGCAGCCGGCAAACGACTACACGGGACCAACGGCTTTACTTCCCTTCCGAAGGAAGTGCGTGATCTCAGGATTTACCCCTGAAAAATCCTCGTCGTCCTCGGCCGGGATCGAACCCGCGTACTCGGGCATCAGAGGCGATCACGCAACCTGCAGAGCCACCGAGGCCGATTATTATTTATTTAGAATAGAACGTTATTTAGAATAGAGTAACGTGGCATCAAGCCCGTTTGCAGGAATTTTTCAAAGGCGGTTTTGACTTCTCAAAGGGGAGGTTTATTTATCTTAATTAATTCTCCACAAATAAAGAGGATTAAGCCCCAGCTAAACTCCAACTATGCCTTGGTGATTTTGGATAGGTTTTCTTGATGCGGAGAAATAAAATAATATAAAAAACTAAAATAAAATAAATAAAATACAATTTCATTTTTTCTTCGTTTGTAATAATTTACATAAGGAGTTTCCATTAGCAGAAAACGACACAAAATAATCTGATTGATCTCACTGTAATACCTCTTTAGCTCCCCTCGCTAAATTCGCTCTCATGTTTCGCTCACGTAAGACACACCGTCCGCTTCTCTTTCCTTCGCGCACTTACCCTCTCAATTCGTCCGCTCGCTCGCATCTCTCCAGGATTACTCACGTAAGACACGTAGTAAGCATATAATCAATGTTCGCGTTAGAGACTGAAGACCTGAATAGTACTAATTCAATATTAACAAAAGATCTGTGTTCTCATTTATATTCTTTTTGTGGATGTTATTAATTAGAAATTCGTTTAAATCATAAGAGTTCTGTAGTTTTTTGTTTTTTTTTTATTAGTTTGCTGAGCTCGAAACATTACACCTGTAAACAAAGGACAGAAAACCAGCGAGCTACATTTTATTTTTTTACGGATCCAACTGCAGAAATAACGATTATTTTTAAAGCTGATTTGTGTACCACTTATTCTTCTTTGTCATTTTGTTTTCTTTCTTTTTTGATAAAAATAAAGTAACTTGGAGTAACTGCATAGAGGTCTGGTCTCTTTTTCCTGGATGAAAGTTGGACCTCTAACCAGTGGCGTAGCTGGGGGGAGCAGGGCACGGACATCTGTCCCCGGGCGCCAGCCTTGTTACCCTTGCTAGAGGGGACCGCGAAGACAAAAGTGCTGGACAGGGGGGCGCCATTTATACTGGCTATGCAACATCTAGCTGGCACACGCTTCCAGAGTGACAATGAGATTTCCATCTAGCAGATATTGGTTATCAATACGGAGTAAGATGTTGTGCCCGGTCTCAAGTAGGTGTTTTGCAATGGATGACCTATTGAGCCAGACAAACTTGGCATAAACCAAATATTCCTTAAATCTCGTTTCGATGCCCCTTTATAAATCAAATTACACTTGTTACAGGGGATCCGATATATCCCTGATTGCACTGAAGGGGAGATCTTGTCCTTTGGGTTGCCTAATAGAGCCCTCAGTGGTGTTGATGTTATTTCCCTATTGAATTTTAATCCTTTGAAGGAAGAAGGACTTCAATGTTGAAGAGAGTAATTTGATGTCCGAATAGTTTCTTCAAAAGTGGAATATATATATATATATATATATACCGTCTATACAGGGTGGGCCAAAACAAACACGCCACTGAAAATTTCCACTGAAACTGTCCACAAAGAGGTGAGCAATTCTTGAAGGAAGAACGCTACCATTAAATAAGGCAGGCGTTAACGTTAAATGGAACGCCAGCCTTAATGAATGGTAGCGTTCTTCCTTCCAGAATCGCTCACTCCTTTGTGGATCGTTTCCGTTGGACTTAGAAATTTTCAGTGGTGAGTTGTTTTTTTTTTTCTGGTCCACCCTGTACAGGGTTAGCAAGAAATAAGTTTCCCACTTCAAAGGGCTATAGAATGCGTTCTATTGGTCCAAATGAGATAAAATTTAAACTACAGATAATTCAAGTGATTCGCTTGACATTTATTAAATAAAAAATTTTAGTACAAAAATCCGACGATGGGTGGCGCTCTAATACACATAAACCCATTTCATATGCTTTATCAATGTGAAATAACATAGCCTAATAAAGTAAGGGAATTTCTTTACAGCTGCAACGGCGTTCTGCTGGTTCTGGTCTTACAATTTTACCAGTAGTGCTTTTTCAGGCAACTTAGGCATGATGTGCAGAGCAAGAACTAATGCTCGTGCAGAATCTGCCGTCTTTTTATCCGAAGAATAGTGCTAATAGGCATGCGCTGTAACGCACATGATGTTTCACATTTTACATATATGCAAAGAAATATCATTTGTGTTAGAGCGCCATCTATTGGTGAATATTTGTACTAAAATTTTTTATTTAAGAAATGTCAAGCGATTCATTTGAATTATCTGTAGTTCAAATTTTATCTCATTCGGACCAATAGAATACATTCTACAGCCTTCTGAAGTGGGAAACTTATTTCTTACTAATTCTGTATTTCAACAGATACTATTTAAAAATTGACAGCACCCTTCTGCAATATTATTTGAGTTAAAGCTTCTCATCATAAACATTCTTCTTAATCTTATTCTTTGGGTTGGGTTATCGTGGGATGCTTTACCAACGACTCTGTTGGCACTTATTCCATTCAGGGAATTTTGCACCAGACCCGTTGTGCCAGAGAGCCTACAGGAAGCCAGCTTCCCTAAGAAAGCGAATTAGACTTCCTGTAGGTTCCTGGTGAATTACCTAATGTGTAGAGTGATAAGTTAATGTTGAATGTGGGTCATTCCATGTCAAGTGTCCCAAATTTGAAAAAATGATAAAAGTCACCATATTCAATTTCGTTGAAATTTTGTATAGTTAATGTTGGCTGCATCTACTGATATTGTGCAAAATTTCACTCTCGTATGTAGTGTAGTAAGAGTGGCAGGGCCTCCTGAAAAAAGGCCCCCTTCGGAATGCGACTGTGCACACAAATAAATTGCCAAGTTTCAAGTGCTGCTGTATTGGAACTACAGCAGCTACTAACCTGAAAATTGGCAAATTAGAACAACTTTTTATTCTTTACACAGTGGTTACAGTATCAAGATTTGGAAGTTTTAATTTTAGTGCTATGCCTTTGCAAAGTGGGCAAAATAATTTGCCACGCAAAATTTAAAGCAGAATTTTGCTGCTCATAACTTGGAAATGAAACCTTCTGGAAGCTTGTGTTTTGGTAAGCCAATCAAACACACTACTGGCTTTAAACTTCCAAAGTATCAACTGCTAGACTTTCTTAGTTTCAGAGATAATATCTCTTTGAATTTGCCATTTAAATTTTTTGCAACCAATTTTCCTAATTTCAAAGCTAAATAGCACAAAACCTTTTTCTCCAATCAAGATCTTTTATTGTCATTAGAAAGAGCAGGCCTTTTGCTTCGGGGTCGATTCCTTCAATGCAAGTAAATATACTTTCACTCGCATGTGTTCATGCGATTCGAAACCGCCAGACCGACGCTCTCGAACCCGTACGATGATCCGTTCCCTGTCGCGAAACACACAACCACTCACAGCTGGGACGAGACCATCCACATGGACTGCCTAAAACTCGCCTTCATCTGGACCGACTCCACCACTGAACCTATGCAACGATGACGATGACTACACCATCCCAAGCCACACAGCCAGGGTCTCCTGCAGCTACAGCCACCCATCGTCTGCACCACCACCCGATCCAGTAGGGAGGTACGTTTTAATCCCAGATACCTGTAACAAACCACGCCTCCGGCATTCGAGGGGGGGGGGGGAGTACTATGGCGAGCTCCGTGGCCACCTTCTGCGGATTGCCACCAGACGGCGGTGTAGCCAAGCTTTACCTGATGACCACCAGAAGCCACTCCAAAAAACAAGTGGTTTCCCTTAAACCAAGAAAGGTTCGAAAAAGAAATCGATTCCATAAAAAAGATTGCCACTAGGAATGGCTACAACGAACGTACTATAGTGGACCTTCTCCGGAACAGGAAATATAAAAAATTCATTCAAGATATCACAACTTTGGGAAACCACAAACAAGAACCAAGAACGGAGGATACCATTACCATACAACAAACAGCTCGTTCGAGGACTAAGTTCTGTCTTTAAGATACAAGGTTTCTCCATCTGTTACAGCAACCCGAATAAGATCAAAGACCTGCTCCCAAATCCTAAGGACAAAATTCAAGATCTACAACAGTCAGGGGTAATGAAATTAAATGCGCCCAATGTGAGAAGGTTTTATCGAGGCCAGACTTTTCGAAACATTGGCACGAGATATAAGGAGCACATGGCACATAGGAAGTTTGGGAGAGCAAATCAGTCAGCAGTGGCCAAGCACTCATTGGACACAGGCCACAATTTTCCCATTACCAATGTAAAGTTAATATTTTCAATAAATAACAAACAGCTGTTGGATTCTTTCGAAAGCATAGCAATACATCAAGTCGAGAAAACATCGATACTGAATTTAGATATGGGACCTATAATCGATACTTCGTTAATCAAATGGTTGACTGAAAAAACCACCCAATAATCAGTTTTCAGCGCATTACATACAGCCAGGATTGGCTAGTTCGCCTCATAAATAGGGCTACATTTCCCTTCACAGGCAGTTCACTCGTCGGATCTTCGGAGTCAGGACTCCTGGTTGCTGAATGATGGTAGCAATTGCTATCGAAAGAAGTCTCCAGCTTGTAAGGTTGTATCTTTTCAATCTATTTTTGTTGTGGAAAAAGAGTTTTTTTATTTATCTTTACATAATAAATGTAGATGTTGACAATTTGGCTGTCCAGGACAAACGGGTTCCCTTCATATCAATCTCAAGAAACGTGCCTCGTTCCATAATTAAGCAGCTTTTAAAGTACATTTTCTTGCATTGAAGGAATTGACCCCCAAGCAAAACAAGATGATTCTTGAAGCAAAAAGCCTGCTCTTTCAAATGACT